>PVKA01001507.1:0-124496 GCA_004027165.1 Ctenomys sociabilis
TGGCATCCAGGCTGGCGTGGAACTCCTAGATTCACAAGGAGGAGCCCTAAGGGGTAATTAGTTTGCCTCTTCGCTAAACTGTATTTCTTGGAAGGGAGGGGCTGTCATTTCCAGGCCACCGTTCCCAGAGCCAGCCTTGGTAGGCACATGATAAATACCGCTGAGGAAACACTGGCACCACTCCCAGCAAACCGTTCAAGCCACTGGGGCTGGGACTCCCCGCTACCCTGCCCGCCACAGCGAGGGCAGCACTCACAGTCTCCACAGCACCTTCTAGTGACTTGTTTATAAACTTTTTTTATATAGTTCACAAAAAACTGGACAAGCCTGAAGGCTTCCAACTCAGAGCAACTGTAAGTGCGCGAGACGTGGAGGCTAGCTTCCGATTTTGCTGTTACACATGGGCAGCTCACTGCACACCACCCCATCTGCACAGGCACGAGTGTGCCAACATCACCATAAATTAAAAATGTATCTTAAAAATCTGCTCAGACTGCAGTGTTATGAGTTGGACAGTTCCTGGAAAAGTTCTTTACCAACATTTCCGGGAGTGGGCGAGAATGTAAATTAGGACAGGCACCCTGGCAATCAGCACAGGGTTCCTCACTGCTGGGTGTGGGCCCAAGGGGACCCCGGCCACTCTCTGGGGAGAGCTGCATTCCCGTGGCTCCTGTGGCACAGCTCACGTCAGCCCTGTTATGGAGTCAGCCTGGGCAGCCTCAGCAGATGGCGGTGTGTGCCTCCCGTCAGCGTTGCTCACCACCAAGCAGATGCGACCAGGTAGCAGCAGGAAACGTTAAGCAGAAAAAGCCAGACTCCAAAGATCACCGCACCGTCTCCTCCCAAACACGAGGTCTGCAGCTGCAGAGAGGACGTGACGGTGGATGCGGACCACCGAGGAAGGCCACGGGGCTGTGCGCAGGGCAGCCGATGCCAGGTGGCATGCGCGCGCGATGACACCACCTTGAGGCCCACCAGACGACTCACACGTGGTGGTAATCAGAATCCCCAACCCGATCCTGCCTCTTTTTTCTGAACTTGGCCTTAGGTTGACCCACACCACAGCCCTTTCTTAAGCTTTAAAACAGGCTCTCAGTGTTTCTAAGCTACCCTGGCTGGGCTGACCTCTCGATCCCCAAGTCAGTGGGATTTCGATCACGTCTCATGTCTGGTCCTGTTCATTTTATCACATGTGGCGATAATCAGAATAAAATAATGAGAACTGAACACCAGACCTTCTGGTGCTGCAGAGGTGGAGGATGAACAAAGCAGCCAGCACATGGTGCATTCTTGGGATGCTACAGCTCCCACAACTGTCCCCAGCTGGCTCCCCGGATGTACCTTCCACCCTTGCCCCCTCATCCCAGATGCCTCCACACTTGCCTGGCCACACTGCCTGTCCTTGGGACCATGAGGGACAAGCGCAGGGCAGGAGAAATCCCACAGGAGCTGGACAGTGGGTGGCTGAGGAACAGGGCTGAGACTTTGAGGATCTTCGGGGTATACAAGTCCGAGCTATAGCCGTGGATGTGAGGTGGCCCTGGGCCCACAGGTGGACCCAAACGTGACCACTAGGTGTGGGTGGGTGTCTCAGGCTGTGCCCATCAGCTGCCTTGTCTCTGGGTCCCCATTCTGGGCCCTCAGAGCCAATGGGAGGAGAGATTTAATTGGCTCATGTTCCAGGAGCATCATGGGACAGGAGTGGAGGTGTACAGCAGCTGGGCTCATGGTGGCCAGCATCCGGGAGGCTGAGGCAGAAGGTCCCCAAGCGGGGACGGGGACCAGCATGGGCTACGTGGTAAGTTGAAGACCAGCCCGAAAGCTAAGCAAGACCTTGTACACACACACACACACACACACACACACACACACACACACACACACACAGAGCATGGGCATGACCCACACAGTCTTGCCCCTACACCGCTCACCTCGCCAAGCCCCTGCTCTGGGAGGCACAGCTGGTTAGGGCTGGGCCACCGAGGAGGACATGGTCAGCCCTGGAAAGAGACAGTGGCAGGGTGAGGACGTGGGTGCTGTGGGAAGATTTCTGCTTGAACGGTGTCTTCTGCCTGGGAGACACCAGCTGAGATGGACTTGGCGGGCACTATGGGGACCTTGGGGAGAGCAGGACACAGGAGCCAGTCAGCTGCATGGAGGGCCCAGAAGCTGTGGCAGAGGAGTGGATGTTGATCTTAAAAGGAGAATCCAAAATTCTGAAACAGTGATCCTTGGTCAGCGTGGTCAGTAACCAGGGTGGCACTGCCCTGAGGTAGGCAGTGGCCAGGCAGATGTCCCACAGGCCCTTTCAAGTGTGGCCACGGTGTAGGCCTGTGGGCTTGGAAGTCTTTGTGTTATTGTCGTGCAGCCTGGATCCATGTCTCTTCTGTTGTTAGGTCTGACGCAGAACCCTACTTGGGCTCCGATGGTTCCATATATCCTCTGCCTTGAAGTAGACATCTGGGGCAGTGTGCCTGGTGGCAAGAGGAGACGTGGTTGCCAGTGGACGACCTGCTAGAGGCGAATGGTATCCCGACTGTGCCCAGGGGGACTGCAGGACAGGAACATGCATGTGTGGTCACGCTCAGCGCTGCCGTGGTGTGGTGAGGCTGGAAATGGCAGACCTCTGGAGAGCCACGTGTCAGTGGTGGTTGGTGCCCCTGGTACTGCTAAACCTGGTGCTGGGAATTCAGCTGTGAACTTTAAGTTCACTGCCCACAAAGGGGCCCAAGAGGCAAATGGCTGATTGTGGGCCACGTATGGCTCCGAGCTCTGTGGCCCCCAGGGCTCTCTCCAGCTTCACCTACTGAGACACACAGGCCAATACTTGCTCAATGGACTTCAGCCTACGCACCTGTAAATGTCACCCAGGAGTGGGCCACTGCCGCCTCATGTACATATCGACCAATCAGAGCGTCGCACACTTGTCCCCCTCCGCCCCCCCCGGGCTTCCTGCATGCCTGTTTGGAGGGATGAGAGGCCTTCATCTCCAGGCTTGGCAAGCCTGTTCTCCTTTCCTTCTTTCTTTCCCATCAATGCCTCCCCTTTTCTTTTTTGGTGGAACCTGGGATTGAACTCAGGCCCTTGCACTTGCCAGGGAAGCACTTATTCAACTGAGCCATCTCCCTGACCCTCCCCTTTTCTTGAATTCTTTTCTAGGGAATGTCATGGACACAATCTAAGCATAAATAAAAGAAAATGTATATGTACAAGCATCCTTAGGGCACACTATTTACAGTATTATTTTTACAAAGCACATGTGGCTAACGGTATGAAAACCAGTTAAGTAAATTATGGAACATATGCTCAAAGGATAGGATATTATGAGATCATTAACACTGCAATTCCAAAGCGTACAGCTATGGAGAAACATGGCTATAACTGTAAGTGGAAAGCTCATGTGTACTCGGATGGGAGCTCTGGGGTGCACTTGCGCACCGAAGCGCCCCCGAGAGAACCCCTGGAGCTACTGGTGCAGAGAACAGTGAGATCAGGGCGATCTCTCCCTCTCTACCTGCTAAGCTCCTTCTGAATCCTAATGCTACAGTTCAGGCCGGGATGACAACACAGTGACCTTCTGTCTTTCTAGCTGTTGCCCAGCTTCAAGCAGGACATGACTGAAGGTGTCTCCTCCGTACTCCTAGAATACTGAGGTCATATAGATGGATTCTGTGGGTGCAGCAATTTCTCTAGTCTCCTCACACTTAGGCTGAGATCTGCATGTTGATGGGTGGGGGGCCCCTGCTTGCAGCCATGGTTCACCCCAGTTCATGGTGCATTTGCTCATGAAAGAAGGGTATGGGCTCCATGGGTGAACCTGGAGGCCATCCGGGTGGAGGGAAGACGGTGTCGTAGCAGGTACAGGACAAATGTCATGTCACCCTACCCACAAGAGATGTGCTCTCATGAGCCACAGGGTGACTGGTGGCCACAGGAGGCAGCAAGTAGTGGGAGGGAGCAGGGGGCTGCAACAGGCCAGGCCGCAGGCAGGCACTAGGAGGGAGCCCCATGTGCTGTTGCGCCAGGGGCTGGGGCTGGGAGCTGCTGGGCCAGGCCGGGTCTGGTTTGTGCACGAGACAGCTGCCCTCCCTGTGGAGCCACCACAGGTCGAGGGGCTCACATGGGCCTCCCGGCCTGGCCCAGGGGACGGCAGTGGAAATTCCATTCTTTAGTCTGTCTCTTAACACTTCACCTACTCTGAGCTGCTCCTTCTGCTTTCACGCTGATGAGCGGAAATCATTCATGGTTCACTGACACTGAAGAGCACCAACGAAGCATGCTTCAACAGCTGCTTCAAGTCTGGTCATCATCGCTCTGCACGGCACAGGGTGGCTTGGGATGGCAGCAGTGGGGACCTGGTGCCCAATGGTAGGTGTTTCCCTAACTGGCAGGGGTCAAAGTTCCCGCCTGTGGCCTCTGCTCTTCTCTAACAATTTACCTTCCATTGAAAGGAATCTATTTAATATGCAAGCTAATTATAGGTTCAATGTAAGCAAGGGAAAAATAAAAGTAATCAGAATTCAGAACTTCATCCACAATAGAGGGATAAGAACAGACAGTGCATATGCCTGGTGTTCTCTAAAGGCATTAAAATACACAGGGATCACACGGATGGGTCCAGGAAGGACGGTTCTCCTGCCCCACTGCGTAGAGTTGCTTATCCGGTTGTGCACTGCTCCATCTTGTGGTTAAATGACGGAACTGATCTCCAGTTGCAAGGGAAGGCAGTGAGCCACAGGCCTGGCCCACGGGTTACACTGTGTCCAGTGATGCCCAAGTCACAGACAGCACGGAGCCTCCACGCATGCTTACGTCCACACACTCATCACGAAGTTTAATTTATAAAGTAGGCACAGGATGAGACTGACAGGGACACACACCACCAGTGTAACCACGCTGCGCTGAGTGCTTGAATGTGATCTTAGACATCTTGCTTTTATCTTTTCACTTCACAGAAGTGTGTGCAAGGCCAGCACCCGTGCTCTTCAGGGCGGGGCTGTCACCCAGCAGAGGAAGGGCTCCACCGAGCCTGCAGCCATCTCGGCCTCCGTGACTGAGAGTCTTAATACTTCATCTACTCATAGCTTGTGGGCAGGTGGCAAGTATGGGTGCATGAGAGGGACCGAGGGCATTTGGGTGCAGCCAGGACCTGGCGGTCGGGTGCGCGGTTTCCTTATGCCACTCAGAAAGGCGTACAACTTAAAACTCTTGAACTGTTTATTTTTGGAATTTTTATTTTGTGTTTTTGGACTACTGCTGACCTTAGGAAACAAACCTGAAAAGTGAAACCTCAGGTAAACGTGGAACTACTCCATCCTCTCCTCTCCAAAGTGCTGAGTGTCTGAAGTGCAAACCCTACAAAAACTGTGTCAAACGTTCAAAGCTCTAACCATAGAGCGGTGTCACGGTGCACACCTATCCCTCAGCACCCTGGGCAGCTGAGGCTGGAGGATGGCATGTTCAAACCCAGGTCAGGCAACTCAGCACATTAAGAGATCCTGTCTATTACAATAAAAGAGGATTAAGATATTGCTCAGACTAAAAGTCCTGGATTCAATGCTCAGTACAAAAAAATAGAGAAATAATAAACAAACAAATCTAACCAAAGGGAAAGAGAGAAGAAAGTAAAAATTATTCATAATCTCACAATCCACACATATATTATTTATTGTGGTACTGTGGATTGAACTCAGAACCTGTGCTTGCCAGGCAGGCACTTATGCTGCTGAGCTATCTCCCCAGCCCTCTACATGTATTTTAGAGGTCGACTACAGACTACAGGCCCATTCTCAAGCACAGCAGGAGAAGACCCCACTTGCTGCTTCCCCTTCAAATACGTCACCATCCCAGCTCGGTTCAGGCACACACTGCAGCTGGGCCACTTAGGGTCTCTCCAGCAGGCTAAACAGAAGACTGAGTGTTTTTAAAGCACTTGGGATAACCACAGCCTTCTGGCCCTGTGCAAGGGCAGGGGGCACTTCCTAGAGGCTGTGCTCCAAGACCCAGGAAGCCATCTCAAGCTTTTCATGAAAACGTAGGCCTTCTGGCTAAACTGTCCCCCTCACACTGGTGTGCTGTTCATGCTGCCTCTCTCGAAACATATGGCTCACGACATGGGATGCAATGGTTCCTATTGCCCTCACTCGAGGCATGTGGCAACGCTGGCCAGGAATGCGCACTCTCAGGCCTGCTCCCTGTTATCTGAGCACTGGGCAGGGGTGGCCTCCAGGACACACGGCAAGCACCTCAGGGAGACCCCATCACGAGGGCCACTCCACACTGCTCAGCAACCTCTCTTTTGGTGTGCCACCATGCCCAGTCTCAATTGCCATCTCAGCATGTCCTGGGGACAGGGCCAACATGGCAGGCCTGGGGATTGAATCCCTGGCCCCTACATCTGCCTAAGCAAGTGCTTTAATCCACTGAGCTATATGGCTGGCCCAGCATCCTCTCTTTGTAAGGCAGTGTTCATACCTTTCAACCTGCGATGGCCAGCTACACTGGTACCCTGGATGGTGTTATGGGGATGGGACACACATGCTTCAGCTAAATCAAGAGTCACTGCTACCAGATTTTGGCTTTCAAACAAATCTGCCTTTCAAAATCTAGCCCATGGCACCCTCCGCTGTGGCCTGGTGTGCAGTGGCTGCTCCTGTCTCGTAGCTCCCACTGGAGCCCTGCAACAGCACCTCTCAGGGCAAGGCAGGCCTACCGGATCCCACAGGAGCACTGCTCATGGCTGAGCCACAGCGCCAAGGAGCACCAAAGCCCCAGGGCTGCCACCTCACCCCCGCCATCCCACTTCCGCTGCTGCTCGTGTCTCCTCCTCCTCCTCCTCTGGTCCCAGCGGCATGTGCACCCAGCTGCCCAGCATCTCTGCTCCAGCCTCACCCCTCAGTGGGCAGCTCTAGCCCGAGTAAGTGAAGCTGCAGCTTCTCCCTCTCCCACCTCTTTCCTCTTCCTGGTGCCAAGGCACTCCTGAGTAGGGAGCACTACATGGGGTTTTGAGTTGGTTTATTAGACAACCACTGACCCTTGATGTTTGTTTCTCTGCTAGAAGTGGCTAGACCTTTGGCCTGCTCCAGGAACACTGAGCACCGGCCTGTGCTGTGGATGGTGACTGAGCGCTTCTGGCAGATGACAGCTGTGAGTGCCAACCAGGGACTGTATGGAAATGAGCTGTGGAGCAGAGGAGCCTTGTTCCTCCTCCACATGGCACTGGCCTCATGGCTGTGAAGGGGAGGAAGTGGTGACTGGCAGCCCCTGCACCATGGGGATCTTCTGGGCTCCCTTCTACCCCACTGACCGTGGACCACGAGCACACTGCCTGGCTCCATGTGTGTGGACAAAGAACCTGCTAAGTGGTTTATACAAGACCTGTTGCCTCCTGTCCTCACATTGACCACACCTTGCTTATTTCAGTCTTTGTTGAAACACGACACATCAGGACAGTTCAGTTCTCCTGATGGGGAGCACAGTGTGCAGAGCAAGTTCTTCCACGCACCAGGCAAAAGCTCAAGTCCAAGCCTTTCTGGGGCTAGGTTGGGACAGGACACAGGGGAGCCTGTCCCCTGCTTTGGCTGGGCTCTAGGCCAGCAGGAGGAATGTAGAAGCAACACACCAGCAGGCCCTCTGGGTATGTACACCCAAGTGCAGAACGTAGGCTCCCGCCCAGGCAAACAAGGCACTGGCATGCAGTGGGTGCACTGGGGCTCAGGCCCTGGTGGCTGGAGACAGAGGCTGATCCAGACTCCCAGAAGCTGGCTCAGGTGGGATTCAGGCCGTGTCCTGAGGGTCTGAAGTGACAGCTTCTACTGCAAGACAACCCAGAAACAACGGGGTAGGGTGCACAGCTCTTCATGCAGCCTGCGGTCAGGATGAGGTGGGCCTGGGAAGGCACCCCCTCCCCACTCCCTGCAGACGCAGACTCAGCCCTTCCAGTGGGGGCTGCTCAGCCCTCCTGAGGAATGCTCTTAAGGCTGAAAGGAGGCCGACTATCACAGCCCTTAACTCAGATGGTCCTGCTGGCCAGCTTCCTGTATTCTATGGTGATGGAAAACTTTCTCGCTTTCCTCCCTCACTACAGAGAAGCAATGTTGGGAAGTTACAAGCCTGGAATTCAGCACGGCTGAGCCCTGAGTAACGACACATGCTTAGAGTAGTTTTGAGGGAAGATGGAGATGAGGTGAATCTCTGCTCCTGACCTGCAGAGATGACCTCACCTTGGGGGGCTGGCTCCCTGGAGAGTTTTCAATCTTCAAAAGAAAGACAATCAGGTGTGCAGAGAATAAAAAGGAAATAAACCTCACATTCTCCTGTGGTTATCACAAAAATCCAAAGTGGTCCTAGCTCCTGTTACAGCTGAAGGAGCACCATAGAATGAGAAGCAGCTCCAGAGCCAAGCCTGCGGGCATCTCACTCTTCAGGGCACCTGCTTCCACAGCCGTGTGTCTTCACAGCCAACAGGTGTCTTGGGAGGCCCGAGAACAATTCTTAGGATGTGACCATAGATAGAGGAGCACCGTCTGAGACACATGGGAGGACAGAACCCAATGTGGACAGACTGGGGGCCTGGGTCGCAGAACCTAGCAGTCCCGAGTGCCTTCTGTTCCAAGACCTCGCCCTTGGGAGGTCATGCAGCCAGGCAGTGTCATTGCCTCCTGTAAGTTCTGTCATGGTAATGGCTCTGAGGATTCTTTTTTGGGGATGTGGAAGCCACTCTGCCAAAAGCACCAACTCTTCCTGGGTCTGCCCAGATGTCCAGCAGTGACCTCATGGGCCCAAATCTCCTCCTACCAAGTGCACACTGCTATCTTCAGAACAGGTTTCTCAGAAAAAACAGCAAGCTGGACCTCACCTGTGCAGACCACTGCTCTGGTGCCAGGTCATAAATCCCTGCCTCCTGCCCCTGTAAGCATCCCAAGCCGTGTCCTCAGGAAGGCAGATCTGAGCCCTCCTCTTTCACCTCCACACCTGGTTGCATGGCTTGGTGTGTGTTCCCAGTGACTGCTTTGCCATGCAGGTAGCAAAACAAATCTGGTTCGGTGCCATGCTAATAAAGGGGCTTCTCCCTTCCTTTTAAAAGCATCTCCTAGAAGGAGCTTGTTTAGCTGATATTGCTAACTGTGGTAGGGAAATGCCCAATGGATGAAAAATCAAACAAAAGATAGTAACAGAAAAGCTACATTCTGGCTCACTGTTCTACCACCACAGCAACAGGAAATGAAGGTGGAGGCCTCACTTAGAAGAGCAGGTGCTGCTGCTGGCCAGATCTGAAGAGGCCAACAGAGCAGGGCACACACATGCAGCAGGGTAGGCCCAGGGGCCTCGAGTGACAAAGGGATCTGGGGTGTAGGCACATGCCCTTTGTTGTGACGAAGCCTCAGGTGATGCTGGTAGGGGTGTTGAAGAGTAGGGGCCCACTGGACAGGGGCTGGGTGCAAGGACAGGTGATGCCACATGAGACCTTTATGTGCCAGGGGGCCTAGCCAGCCCTGGGAGGGCCAAAATGCCAGAGCAGCAGGACCCTGATCAGCACAGGCTTTGGGCACAGGAACCACAGGCTTATGTTTCCTCCAATGCTAATGAGAACTTGACATGCAGCAATGGGTCCTCCTTTTTTGGATATCACATTGATCATTTAGTTGAAGACTGGCCTGTGTTGAAGAAGACTTAAATTCTCCATTTTTTTTTTTTTTACATTTTGAGCCTCAGTAGTCATTTATACTTCCTGTGAAATGACAGTGCACTAGTCATCTTTCTTGTGATGGGACAAAAACCTGACATGCACAATTTAACGGAGGTCTGTCTGGGCTCCTGGTTCCAAGCCGCAGCTTGCTGCCAAAGCAGGACCATCATGGTGTAAGTGCATAGTGAAGCAAAGCTGCACAGCATATGCTGACTCAGAGGCAGAGGACAGGAGCAGCACCAGGAGGGAGGCAGGGGCCAGGGACAGCCCCCAGGCCCACCCCTGAGACCCACCCCAGTGCAACACGCTCTACCCCACAGGCAGCTCTGGAAGCCACTCCAGCTGACACTCGAGGTTATCTGCCAGTGAGACGTATTGGTGGGGTTTTGCTCATGGCAATGAGAGCTGGTAGTTCTCATAGCTTGGTGTTCAACAATCACTTTCAACTTCTAGTGATGGGTGTACTGTCTATGGGATTTCTTCTGAGGGTGCTTAGTGGAGACTGAGCCCAGGGCTTCCAGGCTGCACCCAAAGACCCATCCACTTAAACAGAAAAGTTTGGGGCAGATTCCTGCTAAGTTGCTCAGGTACACTGGAACTTCCGATTGTCCCAGAGGGCTGGAGGCCCGGTGTCCTCAGTGCCTTGAGGCTCCTGGGGCAGCCAGCCCATGTGTCACATAGGCTTGGTGCTCCAGCAGGAGGCCCATGGGCCACAGAACCTGGCCATCTCTTTTTCAAGTTTTTAGCCCATACCTGTTGTGCACCACGAGCATATCCCTCCTGGGGAGCTGGCATGACAGGATACATTTCTATTTTTTTTATGTCCTCTTCCTTTTCCTCCTAAACTCATAGACAAGTGCGTGCTCCACTGAACTCAGTAGCAGGCTGCGGGGTCCTGCACAGGGGTCCACCAGCTGAGTTCATGTGTGCGCTTGTTGGCCACATACTGTCCCCAGGTCAGTAGCACCTGGTGGTAAATGAGCTCACCACAGCCAGCACCTTCACTGGACATCCAGATGCCCGTGTCTCGGCCTGCCCATGTGCCACACTATCACTTTGCCCTGTCCATGTCAGCTTCCCACACTGGCCTACGTTACCCATTTGGCTGTGTGCCGGGTTCATCTTCCTGGTAAGGACTCCTTAGGGTTCTGGGGGTGGTGTCTGCAGAGCTCCAGGCAGGCCTGCACTCAGGGTACCTCCATGCACCTGCTCATTCAAACAAGAACACCTGGAGAATAAGAAAGGGAGCATGTTGTGGTGACAGCGGGGACAAGAGGGCTGGGGTGATCACCACGCACGATGCATCCCTGCAGCTTATAGTAGGTCCCTCCAACCTGCCCGGAATCTTCTTCTGACACAAGTCATGTGGGTCACAGTCTCACAATACTAAGGTCCCACTTGCCCAGTGTGGTGCACACACTAAGGGCAGCTCTAGGTGTGCAATAAATGCTAACTACTCAACATTCTACCATCTAGGCAGACTTAGGCTCAATTCTGCCTCTCCTCTGGCTTCCTGACCATACTAGAGGGGGCCCCCATCATGTGGGCATCTTGCTGGCATTTTAACACGGTGGCCAGGGCACCAGCTCTGTGCAGAACCTCAGGCTGCAGTCGGGGGGGGGGGGGCACCGTGGGTGATGGTGGGCAAGGGCTTGGGTCCCAGGCTCTGTCCCTCAAAAAGGCTGGGGTGGAAGATGTTCTTCCGTAGCTGCTTTCTTAGAGGGAGCTGGGCTGGACCCCAAGGCTCCTGCAGGCTAAGGGCAGGCTGATGGGTTTGGCTTAGTGCTGACTAAGGGTCAGGGTGTACTACAACTGCCCTAGAGCAGGTAGTATGTGTGTAAGATGTAAGCCACAGTCTTTCCTCTCTCCTTGTTGCTCTTGTGGAGCTGCCCCTTGCCATGTTCCACCTTGCCTTGGAGCCAGCTGATATGGACCGAAACCGAGCCCTAAATAAACCTTTCCTCCCCTAACTTTGGGTGTTAGGTATTTTGTCCCAGCAACAAGGAACTAGGCTTGTGTCCTCACACATGTACAATAAACAGCCCTGTTGACTTGGCCTCTTGCTCCTGCAGTCACAGCAGGCGACCCAGGCCACATGGTGGCGTTGCTGCGGCTCTGCTGTGCTCCTGTCACACACCTCACTGCAGCTCTCCAGGTAACAGCAGAAGCCTGGATCACAGAACCTGGATAGGACAGAGGAGCTCGGCCAAGGGTGGCGGGGCTGAGGGGCAGCACACAGCCTTAGAGACATGGCCTGCTTCTTACCTGCAAAAGGTGGTCATGCCACTGCTACATGTCTTGCTCAATGTTTACACCTAGTATGCCAAGATTTTAGGAATGTCGCATCTATATTCTTGAAAATATTTAAAGTAGTGGAATGAAAACACTTTCACTTTAATGTTTTAATGGTACTTTTTGTGAAGGCACATTTAGATTAAAGTCCTCAGAACCCCAGTTTCTGAGAGCAGCGGTGCTGCCTGGGCCTGGCCTGTAGCATTGACAGAGTGGGCCAGGTGATGCTCAGCGCTTCTTCCAGGTGAACTTCCGGCGGGCACCCTCCTGGCCCGGCTTCTTCCGTTCCCGCACACGTGGGTCAGTGGTGAGCAGGCCAGCTGGGCAGAGAGGAGCAAGCGTGAGCCAGGACAGGGCACAGGAACCCCACAGTGACAGGGAAACTGCAGCGACCCACAGCCCTTGGGGTTAGAGGCCTGAGAACAGCCAACCCTGGAGCATGCGGCAGCTGGAAGATTCTGCTTTTGCTCATCTGGGACATTTTTCCAATTTGTCAGCCAAACCCGAGCTCACCCTGTGGAGATTCGGCCAGCTCCGGGGCACTGGAGCCAGAGACAGGTATCTGTGTGAGGCAGCACATGCAGACACCATGGCCAGGGTCTGCGTGGACACACACCTGAACATGACCCACACACGCTGCTGTGTTTCCCATGACAATGACCTTCCTGGACCTGGCTTCAGAGTTTTACTCTCAGCACAACCATTTTACTCTAGCGGAATGAAGGCAGGTTAGGCCAGAGGTCATGTCCCAGGCAATCGTAGAGCTGCACTTAGCGTGCCGCCTGCATGGCAGCACTGCAGTGAGGACCAGAGCGTGGGGCATGAAGACAGCATCAGGGGACACACTCTTGTTCTCTCAGGTGTTGCTCAGTGGCCAGGCAGCAAAGGAAGCTGATAGCGTCTGCCACATATCCAAAAGGCTTTGCATTTATTTGTACTTAAAAGGCATGCATTAATTAAAATAGTAATATTTTGGCCAAATACAGGTAAGACCTAAGTTTTTGCTAAAATTCTAATAATGCTTATGACTCTCAGATATGCACAGTACCCCACACTACTACAATAGTTGTCATAGTCTATTATTTTTTAAAAAGTAGATGAATAATCCCATAGAATGACAAATTGCTCATAAATAAGTGGATTTTTGAGAAGCTTGAAAAGCTAGATAACCTATGCCATAGGCAGCTTCTACTGTGAGTCAGCAGCTAACTGGGACAGGGATGTACCACGAGGTGGGAGAGGAGCTGCAGACCAAGGCTGCGTGGCCCCATGCTCCTTGCTTCAGTGCCTCCTCCCTGGATGCTCTCTTCCACATTGCATATGGAAACACATGTATTCACAACCAGGGGACAGGACACAGGGGTGGGGAAGGCAAAGATGCAAATAAACACCACAGTGGAGAAAACACAACTTTAGCTCTTCTTGGAAAAATGTAAAGTGTTTCATTGCTGGCAATATGGCAAATTTCAGAGGTAAAAGCAAACCAGCTGGTCTCACTAACAGTGAAAGGAGACCCAGGCCCCCACAAGCTTGCCCTGCCCTGGGATTGGACACCATGCAGGCCCAGCCCTCCTGGCCACAGTGCCTTCATTCTCTTACTCTAGCTCACGCTCACCCTGAAACGGCCAGGCCCAGTGTGGCCACTCAGGGCGCAGGGTACCGTAGTCCAGCTCACAGCCTGCACACTGCATGTGCAGGTCCCAGTCCTCTCTGTCCCTCTGGGCCTGACAGTGCCCCAGGGACCGGTGCCCTCCCCGGCACATACCTTGCCGCATCCACTCGACCTCGTCCTTGCTGACGAAGCTGCATAGGGCTCTGGCCATGGCCAGGCGTATGGCTCCCGCCTGCGCTGACCTCCCGCCCCCTGACACGGTGCAGGTCACATCATGTTTCCCGAGCCGGTCCAGGAAGTGGAAAGGGAACATCAGCTGTTCTCTGCAGCAAGGACAACAATGTGGCTACCTGAGCTAAGGGCATGGTGCACCAGGAGCTCGAGCCAGGGCTGGGACCCTGGTGAGGTCACCAGTGGTCTACCTGAATACAGACCAAAAGGCAGAACACCTGCCAGTTGTCACTATGCTGAGGTGACCATCCCCAGGACATGGTCCCTCTCTCAGGCTTTTCCTGAAGGAAGAGCTTTCTGCAACTTCCCTGGGAGCAGCTGAGCAGAGCTAGTTTAATTCAGAAAATGCGAGTGGAGATGGTAGGCACTCTGCCCAGCAGCTCCCACTATTCTGCCTTAGGGGAGCCCCTGCCTCATAAGCATGGGGACCACAGGAGCCTCGGCCTTGCTGGCCCCAGACACCACAGCCCACCGGACACAGAGGGATTAGGAGAGGAGGAGCTACTCGCTTGGAGCTTCTGGGACTTGCAGATAGTGACAGCACCTATTAGAAACCTGATAGTCGGCTCAGGAAGGCCTTTCTCCAAAGGCTCACAGAGAGCTCTGAAGTGAGCAGAGCTAGAGGATTAGATGAGCCCAAGAATCTATAACACCTATTTTTCCTTGAGATACACAGGCAAAAACATATAACTGCCCCATTTGGCACTGATAATTAAACAAAGCTGAGCAGCAGCTCATCTTAACTGGTAGACGTCAAGTTTCTTTGCTTGCTTCATGTCCGAGCAATCTACTTCTTCTGACCAGCAAAATTTGGAGTGATGTGGGAATTTCCTACCATTCATTCTCAGGAAAGCAGGTGTAAGCTTCAAAGCGCGCTTGTCCTGGCTTTCACTAACCCCACCCCGTGGGCTGGCAGAGCGCCTGTGCTTGGCACACTGCAGCCCCTGACGAGACAAGGTAAAAGTCTGCTTTCCTACATTCTGGCCTGGACTATACTTCGGAGCCTCAGAACTAAGAATTTCCAAATGCCAGTGTGCTAGGATGAAAAGAGGATGAAGGGGCAATTACTGATAATATTTAGAGATGCTTTGTAACGGTTCTGGAAAACAACCCAAAAAGTGACAGTGCTAGGTGCTCCTCTGCTCTATCAGCACAGCAGCAACCCTTTAGGCACATGGAGCTAAACAAGCGCAGCCTTCCCTTAGCTGACAGGGGGACATCAGGAAACATGCACTCTGGAAACAGATGCTGAAAGCAGCACACACCTGTCCTGCACAATCGGGAAGTACAGCAGGTAATCCACGCCATTCACCTGGATCCTCCCACTTCCACATCCAGACACAATGGCTTCTGCTGTTGCAGTCTTTCTTCTACCTTGAAAAGGTTCACGTGCATATTAGTAAAACCTTATAAACAGCCAGAAATGCTGAAATTAATTTTCCCGTGATAAAAACAACAACACAGTACTTAGGAGGCATCTGAATACAAGGCAGGCAGCAAGGAGAGACATAAGCCATAGAACAGTCGAAATAATACAGCTTACCATGGGGTCATTTTGTTCTTTAATTCTACTTTAGGAACACTGATGATTTTAAATTAGTTTCAATGGTCTACATAGCTTTTGATATTCTTTTTTTGCAGAACCGGGGATTGAACTCAGGCCTTCGCACTTGCCAGGCAAGCACTTATCCTATTGAGCCATCTCTCCAGCCGCTAAAACTTCCGTGTTTTGTTTTGTTTTATTTTGTTTTCCGGTACTGGGGATCAAACTCAGGACCTTGCACTTGCCAGGCAGGTGCTTATGTTGCAGAGCTAACTTCCCAGCCTGCTTTTGATAGTCTTAAAAAAACAGAAGGCAGCCATGGAGGTGTATGTCCATAATCCCAGCTCTCTGGAAGGCTGAGGCAGAAAGACTGCAAGTTTGAACCTAAGTCCAGGTGACGTAGTAAGTCTCTTATTTCAAAACAAAGAAAAGAAGGGAAAAGAAAAAAAGCAAAAAGAAAAGAGAATAAAAAAAAGAGAAGAGAAAGAGGGCTGGGGTGGGGCAGCAGAGAGCGCTCAGCAGCGTAAGAGCCTGTTTGCAAGTACAACATCCCAAGTTCTTCGGTACAATCTTGAGTACTAAAAAAAACCCAACCCAGAAACAACTGACATAATGTTACTGTTACTTCATAAACAGCAAGACTACATCTAATATCATATTAAAGCCTTTAAAACAGTATAATGAAATGTGTTTTGGAGAAATGACAGGGGTCTGCAGGAGAGGTCTCGCTCTCTGGGAACAGCGCCCAAATGCAATGTGGCACAGGCAGGGGGAGGCGAGCTGCCTCACTGCGGCTCTCACAAGTTTCATCTCATGCGGATGTAATGAGATTTTACATTTTCGAGGTGAGGTCTTGATTGTAAATACCAGATCAATTCTACTAACTGAAAGTGTGAAAAGGAAAAGCTCAAGGATTGTGTAGGTATGAGTCCCCACTTTTTCCTTGGGACACTGTAAGGTTCAGTTTTTAAAAACTTTAATAAGAGAATCTTAAAATTAGGAAATCCAGTGCAGCACCAGGAAATAAAGCAAACCCAAGACTGAGAAGCCACTGGGGCCAAGGAGCAAGCGAAAGGAAGGCCAGGGCCCATGGCCCATGCACAGCGCATTACCTTGGCCAGTGCTGAAGGGCACACCCTGTGCATCGTGCTGCAGGGGCGGGATCTCCTGGCTCATGGACTGCAGGGCCACACTCCTGCGGAACCTGCGTACCAGCTCCTGCTCTGTGGGGCCGCTCGCCAGCCGTAATAGCTTCTCCAGCAGCTGGATGAGCTGTGTGTGCTGTGGACAATAGGATTGACGAGAAGACGCGAGTGTAATTGCATTTGCTAAGTTTTTCTATTTATATATACTTGATCTTTCCAATGCTTCTTTTCTTGATGAATTCTGACAGGATGACACTTGTGCACCTTCACGCTGCTTTTAAAACAGCGTGTGCAAGCATTGCCTTCCCTGCGGGGCTGGAGGGCCTGGCCTTCCCTTTTAAGAAACAAAGAAACTGATCACTCAGAGAAAAGTTGGTCTCTCTGTATTATGACTGTGAAGCTGAGATTTAAATTTATTTTTAAAAAAAGTTTAGGTGATCTTCAAGCATAATTTCCACTCTTTATTAGAACTGTATCAAAAGGAGCATTAGAAATAATTTCTAGTAAGTTATGTAGAACGAAATGTAAAGAGTCTGATTTTAAGAAAATGTACCTCTTAAATTATATTTCATAATACATTTGGCAAATTTATTTTTGGCTGTTCAAGCTGTGTTACTTTAATGTTTATGATTTCCTTTAAAACCGAACAATCAAGCTATTTAAAAATTCAAGAGACACTTGACTTAAAGGGCAACCTCTTGAAATAAATCATCCTTGCTACTCTGTGCAGTTTTTTTAATAGTTCTTGAACATGTGATTAGAAAGTAAACAACTTGGTATTAACCCCTTAAAATTAGAAGCCAGAATAATCACTTTAAAGTGTTTATGGAGAAGGAAACAACTACCACTCAAGATCCTTAGTTAATATGGATTATGAAACCCAGTTTTTGATAACCTTTTTATGCTTTTTTTGCCAACCCTACAAATCACACTCACTTCTGTTGCCATTTGCCTTTACCATGAAAACCTGCCAATAATACTTTAAAATAGCGAAGGATCTCAGGAATAAGACTCATAATATTAAAAGAACTGCTTCAGCTCTACCTTCCTGGGCATAGTAACAGGAGGGTGATATTCCAAGGGTGAGGTACGTACCCCAATGGCTCCTGAGAAGCTTTGCTCTGCCCTCCAGGCAGGGCCAGTGGCCTCTGCTCTTAGCCCCTGACTCTGCACCTCACACACTATACTATATGTGTTTACCTTCACATTCACTCTGGGGGCCACATAACCTTGCTGGCCAACTAGGCTTAGGGTTCAAGAAGTCGCTGCCTACTCCCAACCCCTTTGTCTTGAAACCAGCTGTAAACTTCAAGGTTTCTTTTAATACCCAGTACTCAGACAGTATGGAGCGTACATAGTCAGAGATCATCTGTTTTGTTTCCTAGGTGCACACCTGTATGCAGTCCTGGAGACAACCTTGAATTACAAAAATCACAGCAGCCAGACAGCAGAGAAAACAATGAAATGACACATTCATTGAAGAAGCGAAAGAATTTTTCACTTACTTCAAATGCAAAACACTTTGCCAAGGGTATCAGAAATTCACTCTGGATCCACTATGAACCAAACATCTGACACCTTGTTTCAGCAAATTAGCTTTCCAAATCATTAATTCCTTCAATATGTTAAAGAGCAAAGGAGCAACTAAAGAACAGGACTGAAGATCTACCAGCATTGAGCCATGGCCAGCGTGGGCCATGGCTGTGGGAGAAAAAAGCCTTCTTGAAAGGATTTGTGAAATTTACCTCTGTTCAAACCTTCCAGAAAACCATCCCAATTTAGAATGTCAAAACATTTAAAATAGCAACTTTCCTCCATAGCAATGAGCCTATTAGAACATCTAACAAAGTAAGAGTATGGTGAGAACAGAGAGCAGCCAAGTGGTCATGAACTGTGTGAGGCTGCTTGGGCAGGTGTACTCCAGAGTACTCCAAGGCTCCACACTCAGCTAGTGAGGCCAGGGCTGGGATGGGTGCAAGGGCGCTGTCATCGCTCATAGGTGCTCATAGGTGAAACCCGACCTCACAGACAGTGGGCCACACTCTCCTCTTAGCCATGCCCAGAGAGCCTGGAGACAAGCAGTGGCCCCCAAGACCACGCAGAGGGGCCCAGAGCCCAGACACAGCACCTTCGGACCATGCACCAACCCTCCCCCACTTCAGAAATCAACAAGGAATGTACTACCCAGAGAAGCAGTGGTGTAGCAACACCTGGCTCCAACGAACCTTACTATTAGGCTCCTTAACACAGCAATTGTCTGCATTCTTATGGCACAGGTCCCCTTAAATTAAAAAGATTAATTACTCACATCGTGATCTGACAGTTTCTCCACTAACATTTCTTCTAGTTCCTCCTTAATCAGCCATCTGCTGCCAATCAGGTCTCTGTTAAAATACCACATATATTCTCTTCTTAATTAACCATGCAATTAGAGTTATATCACAAAAGATCTTACATACAGTAGCAAGTCTTGATTTGAAAACAAATTTTCATATAAAGCCTTTTCATCCAAGTGCACCACTTCTGAGAAACATCACTCTATTTCTTCAATCTACTTTAGAAAAGACAGTGATTCTAGCAAATGTTTTGAAGACTCCACTATGCCACAATGGATCACTCCTAAAATGCTTGATTCCCTGAAGCTTACACTGTGCCTGTAGAGTAGGGTCTGAACACATGTGGAAACGAAAGTGGCCTGCCAAGGGGCCTGGGACCTGGCAGAATCCAAAGAAGGGACCAGGAATACATTTATAACTTCAACACAACAGTGTGCTTAGAGTTTCAAAAAAGAAAAAAGGAAGAAAGCAAGCAAAAAGAAAAAAGAGGAAGGCACACAGGAACAGGCAGCCAAATGTCAGCAGGGTGCAGAGATCTGACCTCCTGGTGCTCCCCGAGGAAGCACAAGCCTTGAGTACCTCTTGGAGCACACGGGCACTAAACGCACATGCAGCCATACACTCATATCCATTGGCAGTGACAAGGTACTACTTACTACATCTTAAATGAAATGACAAAAATAGCCTCATTATTTGCTTCCTTCTAAACAAAAATCACCTCTTATCTGGAACCCTATATTTTAATAATTAACACTGAAATACTGAATAAATATTAGGCTTCAGGTATGCCAATAAGTGGCATGTTTTGATTTAAAGCTCATTATATTCTAATGTAAGAAAAGAACTCACATGACTTCGGTGTTTTCTGGCACCAGACTTTTGCGTAGCGACTTATTTTGATGATTTTCAACTTGGAGAATCTTTCCATATATGTCCTATGCAAAGAGAACACTACAGTAAGAGAAGGCATGTTGTACTTTGGGTGCACTACACGTCTTCCCAGTGAGAACTCCTTCTTATGTGGCTTCCCTGACCCATCTGCAGGGTAAATACAGTGAAAATGCTATTTAACAGAAATGTTACTCGCTCAAATAAAGGACAGCAGTTCAATGCAAATGCAGTATTCTATGTCACAGTGCACCCACCTTTTCCCGATTTATACACCACTCCAGAAACTGTTCATCTCTACTCCGGGGAGGATGCTCACAGCAACAGGAACCTTTTGTGAGGTACTGATTTTACTTATGAGTTCCACAAACAGGATAAAAATTTTCCTTAGGCAAGGGCATAACTTAGACAGCAATATGCACCTAAGCTTAGAAAACTACCTAGACTTATGATATTTATAGCCAAAATACCCAACATTCAGTTGTATAGAACATTTAAGACTGTCATGTATTTTTATCTTACAAGAAATTTTTCACTGTATTTTTAATTTTACTTTATTGACACTTAACAAAATCTGTGAACATGTATCAATTTTTCATTTGTAATGGCAAGAGAAAAATCTGTCATTTTGCTAGAAGTTATTAAAAATAATCCAACAGTAAGCTTATCTACCAAATATATTTTTTGGGTCATGAGTTTACCACAAGTAGAATAATGCAGTGGCCTCCTAACAGCGTGGAACGACCAAACTTCATTTTTTGAGGACTCATCCTCAATTACATCTGTATGTATTCATCTGTAATTTATGCATAACCTGGTGTACTAGTATCTAACAAGCCAGGCGTTTCACAGGATGGGGTGCACTCAGCAGCAGCACTTGCCCGGCCAGGCAGAGCCTGGGGTTTATGACTCAGCACGGCAGAGGGAGGAGCCGTAGGTGATGAAACCAACTGCTTGTTTTGCTAATCACGATGCTCTAGCATCCTCACCTGTGTCCACTGACGCACTACCCTGCTGACAGGTGCAGGCTATACCTCAAATAGTCAGACTTCAAGTAGGGAGGCAGCTGCCTGTGGGCTCTGGTCAGGCTGCCAACGTGTCACTCCCAGTCTGTTCTGAGGAGTTCGTTTGCATTGTCACTGGGCTACCGCGAGGGCCTGCATTTTAGTGCTATTTCATCTCAATCTCTTTTGGGACTATTTCTTTCCCTGGGGGAAATAAAAGCAAGAACTAAGCCTCTGAATCAGGCAACATCAACACGGGTGAGGAAAGCTGAGATGGTATTTGCAGGACAGAACCGTTCGTGCCTTTTGTCAGGATAGTTTTCTTGTGTAACTGTCCCCTAAGGGAGGTACCACTGGTAGTTAAAAAGAAAAGGAACCAGAAAAAGACGAGATGCTGCACTCGGGAGCTATAAAATGGGGGAGCTGGAGCAAGAGGCCACGTGCAACACAGACAGAAGTGGATCTGCCTCCAGTTCGCTCCTGGAGGGGGAGGCCCAGGCCAGCAGCAGCAGCATTCAATCCATAATTCCAGCCTCATCCAAACCTACTGAAAAGGAACCTCTAAGGAACCCAGCAGCGCGCAGGGAAGCCTGGGAATTGGTCACTAGAGGGACAGCCAGCTTCAGCCTATTCCTTGTGCCTGTGGGACAGAAGTGTAACCACCACACTGCAACAGCCTCGCTGACCCAGGTCCATCACTACAGCAGCAGAGAAATACATGCTCACATTTAAAACATAAGACCCACTGCCACAAGGAACAAAGCAAGAAACAATTCATAAATCAACATCCACATATAGATTATGCATGTACTTCCTATTCAATTCAAGATTTTACATTCTGTTTCCCAAGAACTAGAGTGTTGTTAGCTTTCTTGAGTGTGGTTAGGGGGCCTTCACTGTGCACACACATATGTGCATACACACATATGCTGGGATGGGATGAGAACCCCAGGGCCTGTGGCTCGGACAGTGCAAAGGCACAGTATGCTTTCCAATCCAGCTAAGGACATATGGGCCCTGAACACTAACAACAGTGACAAGATAGTCTAGTATTTGAACGGGTTTAGTTTTTAGTTTAGTTTTTTGGAGTAAGCAAAGCAACTATAATACCAATAACCACCTTTCTCCACAGGTAAGTTGAAGTCAAAGGCTGTTAATCATAATGTTACAATGACTTTTGAGCAATGTTTACTTTAGGGTCATATTTTTCTTAGAATATTCTTTCATTCTGCCATTCCCTTCTAGTACCATATTCACATCTGCAACAATTTATAAATGGTGTAAGTAAAATGACTGGGTAGAAAAAATATGAGAGGAAAAAAATAACCATGAAAAACATGGTAACTTCTATTCTGTTAAGGCAAATGCTTATAGCTTGATGATTATACCTACACACTTTCTTTTTGAGGATGGGTTTGAGTCTAGGGCCACACGCACGCTGAGCATGTGCTCTACAATGCAACTACACTGCAGCCATGCATGTGTCTTCACCTAAGGAAACAAATGAGATGAGAAGAACAGCGCAGCACTGACCCTGGCAGGGAAGTGCAGCTTCCCAGGGGCAAACGGCCTAAATTATACCACACATCATCTCCATGAATTCTCTTTCTACTGCATAATAAAACTGCTCTTGAGATTCTGCCATGGTTAGAGACAACAGTTCTCTGGAAAGTCGATTCTGCAGCTTCAACTCCCTGAAGAGATGCATTCTAATTTACATCAAAAAATTCTTGAGGGTATAGAAGATGCCAGGCGCTGTCAACATCACCAATTATCACCGATACATTGTTAAGTTTCCATTTGATTTTTAAGGGACACTAGAGAATTAGAGTGACCCCACCTACACTAAGTTTATATAGTATATTTAATAGTATAATTTTCAAATATGATAGGAATAACCCAGATGTGAAATGCTGAATCATTAATCACAGCTATGATTAATATTTCATAAAATCAAAGCAAGCCTTTCCACCCCTCATGCCATCATATTTCCATAATGTATGAGTCAAATTTAGAAGGTGCCTAATTTGAAAATACCAGATGCTCAGGTTGCAGAAAAGAAATGCTTAAAGTAAACCCTTCCAAGAGCACGAGCAGAGGGATTTTCAGTATCCTTCTACAGTCTGACGTGGATGCTGGCTGCATGCATCATGTGTACATTCCAACTTGAGGAAGGATAAACAAGTAGCATTTCATGGGGAACAATAGCATAGGAAAAGTCATACAATAAACAGTAACAAACTAGTGCCAATTATCACCTTAGATGTTGGCTCAGTCATTTACAATCCATGAAAAAAGTCACAGAAAAAAATGTCTTAAATAACAACTAATGTTTTGGCCACTGGGATATGCCAAATCAAATGAAATAAATATAAATGTCATTCACAGAAGTTGTTCCTAAAGGCCTCATATTGCAAGCGGTTGTCTGCACTGCAGACTGCTGCCGTTCCTTTGTGAACACAGTGCACGACGGTTTACTCATCGCATGATGCCACTCGACAGAAAAAGGCCAGTCAGCAGAGCTGGGAGAGCACAGCGAGCGACAAGGACAGCAAGGTGCGACCAAGTTTACTGCTCCGTAACAACCACACATTCTGACAATGGCACCATGACAGAAGTCATCTGACCGAAATCAGTGCAAAGGCATAATAACATAAGTAGGATCCACTTTAAAAAAAATAGTAATTTTCCCAGTTGTTGGACTAGGAACATGAAAGATATATAATGGCAATTACTCATACGTGAGGAAAGTGTACATTAAAGAACCTCTAGAATGGCAATTTCTGCTGCTGATTTCATTACTGAATTAGCTCCTGCTGTCAAGAAGCCTTAAAACAGCATGCAGACAGACTTAACGGCAGTCAGGGCTTCAGAAGTAAGTACTTGAGGTGGTGATACATAATTCTCACAACGGCTCACTGGGGGCAGTCACGGCTTCAGTCTGTTTCTAGAGGTAACAGCACTACATCAGAAGTCTTCACTGTGCACTGCATGGCCACAATCAGGACCTGGTCTGCTGGGCTCACTGCAGCTGTGGGCTCCAAGCCAGCAGCTCTGCTCAGGGCACCAGTCTCGGGCTTTAAGCCCTGGCCCCTTCTGTCATCTGAGTGGATCTGGGGACCCGAGGAGTCAGGCACATCTGCCACAGGGCAAATGAGCCTGAGGTACACATAAGTGAGGACTCAAAGTCTGGTTTATCCTAGTTTAAACTTCTCCAGCTTGGCACAAGAGTCTAGGAACACACTCAACTAGCCAGTCATCATTTCATACACACGTCTGGTGAGCCTCACTACGGCCATGTGTAATTCCTTCCACCTGGGAAATACTTTGAAAATAGTCCATTCTTTTTTTTTTTTTTTTTTTTTTTTTTTTGTCTTTTTGAGACAGGGTCTCACTATGCAGTTCAGGCTGGCCTTAAGCTCACTTTGTAGCTCAGGCTGGTCTCGAACTCACAACAATCCTCCTGCCTCAGCCTCCCGAGTGCTGGGATTACAGGCATGCGCCACCATGCCCGGCTGAAAATAGTCCATTCTTTACTGTGAAGTTCATACTGAGATGTAAGCCGGGCTGCCACACAATGCAGCTTCCTGGGGTTGCCTGTACTTGCACAGCTCCTCACACCAAGGCCAGGGTGAGTGAGGCCTATTCCTGAAAGGCTCAAACGCTTGCTGTCTAGGAGCTTATGTCAGCCTGAGCTGGGGTGACTCTCTCCTTGCCTTTGGGGTCTCGCTTTGAGTAATGCCTTCAGGACATCTGCTGAGCTTCCAACATTTTGGGCAGCTTTCAGCAGCACATGTCCCTTTGATGGGATGTGACAGGGCACCACAGCCACTCCTTTTGAGAACAGTGGACAAAGCAGCAGCTTTCTTCAGTTATGGCCATGGACTCACTGAAGGGGCCAACCAACCATGAGCTGAAAGCTCTGCACCTATGCTGGAACAAATCTTCCCTCTTGTAATCCAGTGCTCTCAGGTATTTTACTACGGTCATGGGAAGCTAACTACTGTCAACTCATTTCTAGTGAGTGAATTCTGATCTTTTTCAAAATCATAGGTATTAGAACTCATGAACCTAAGCTAACATTTTTCTTAAAATGATGAATCCGTATCAGTTGAATGCTGACTTGTTAGGCTACACGTGTGCTGTCCAGGAACCCTATCCTCTGTTCCGTCTGCCATCAGCTTGGCTGCCCTGAACAGGCAGAGGCTTCAGGGGCTGCCCAGTCAGCCCTGCCTCCTCCGATGCCTAGCTACATGGAGCCGTGGAGCTCCTACAGTGGAGCGCTCTCTTTCCGACATGTCTCTACCCTGTTCAAGTCTTCCCTTTCCTTTGTACCTCTGCTCAACTGTTAAGCAATTTTTTTGTTGTTTTCTTTCTCTTCCTTCTGCTCCTAAAACTTAAATTGCTTCTAAACTCAACCACATCTGGAGAGCATGCAAGTTCTGTCAGTTGGGTGACAGGAAGCCCAGTACAGTGGACAGAGAAAGGCCCCGTGGCCAGTGTTGCTAAGCACGAAGGCCCCTGCATTACTCAATACCAGTTCAAGACTTGGGAAGTCACTTCTTTTTCTGAAACTGTTCTTATTGTTTAAGAAAATTGTGTTGGTATTGTTTTGTGCAATTATCATTTATGTCTGTTTTATTAGTGATACTGTAAGGTACACAGGTTTTGGCGACTTTCCCAGCGATCTGCAGACACAGCACTGTGTCTTGTGGGCACAACAGGGGCCCTGCCCACTGGCATGGGTCACACTCAGAGCTCCTGGTGTTGCTTCCCTGCTGTACTTCAGTGCATCTCATTATCATCTTTCCCCAAACCCTGACCAGTTCTCTGCAAACCTTGGACAGACTAAACGTGGGTCAAGGGGACACGGTGTCCATGACAGCATGCTGCACAGTCCTACCCTGTGAGCTGCACTGGGACGACTTGCCATGGGCTGCTATGAAGCATCACATGCAGCCACCAGATGCTAGAAGATCCGGTGCAGTCACTACGATGGAAGAGGTCAATGGAGCCCAGGAGGTTTCCTTATAAGGTGCACCCGGGCTAGAGCCACTGCTATCCCAGCACTGCCCTGCCCGCGGTTGCAGCTGGTGCTCAGTTGGACAGCACAGGAACTGAATCATGCAACAAAAACACACACAGCAACAAAGATCCAACCTGAGTCTCTGGCCGGCAAGCGCTCAGGGTGGCTCCCAAGGATTACACAGGACAGAAGGGGTTGCTCGTACCCCTAGAGGCAGAACAAAGGGAGGAGACACAGGATGGCGCTGGAATCCACAGCTGGGTCTTCATACTCTGAGCCTCGCTGGATGTGTCAGAGCAACAGTGTCTCTTGTGGCAGCTACCATGTGCCTTACAGCCAAGATGCCCCAACCCGGCTGGAGCAACTGGCAAACCCAACAAGCAATGGCAGAGCTGAGCTAACACAGAGAACTGCTCTATAAGCCACACAACCTGTATTCTTCAAAAGGGAAGAATGTGTAGTTGGACAGAACCTGACACTGTAGCCAGGGAGCCTGGCAAGATTTCATCTCCTAAGACACCCATCAGTTTCTTTTAAAACAGGAAAACAAACTAAAAATAAAGTTAGGCCTGGTACACAATGTGTAATTTCTTCATTATGATGGAATGCAAGAAAACATCTTGCCCTTGGCTTGCTTGGTTCCAGCCCAAACAAATGCAAATAGCTTGTCAGATGACAGCTGCTGGATCAGGCTCCCGCACAACCTGTGTGCTTTACTCTTCCCCGTGAAACTTGGGATGAAAGGCAGCAGGCAGGAAGAGAATTAATGTAGCATACAGTCTAAAGGCAATGCTACAACCGTGATTAAGTAGAAAAGTTAAAAGGCACAGATTTCCACAACCTCGCTGCGTGCAAGCCATCCGTGTAACAAGTTGACAGGCCTAGCGCATCAGCTCCATCATCCCCTCCGACAGCTAAAGCGCAGCACCACAGCCCTTTTCAGAGAAAATTTGCGTCTGCACCATGAAGCGTTGTACATTATTTCTTAGCACTGCAGGGGGCTCAAGTCCATATGGAACCTTCACAAATATTACCACAGATCACACCAGCGGCGGTGGAGGCAGATTTGACATACCTATTTAAATGAACAGCGGGGGGCCTGGGCAGCCTCGGGCTGTGCAGGGAGTGCTCCGCAAGGCCGGGCCGCAGCACCATTACTCAGCAAAGACACGCTCCACATTTATCATTCATTTCATTTCTGCCAGGGCAGGAAGCTCATTTGCCCAAGGTCAACAGAAAGCGAAAAGAAGGCTTTCTTTTTTTTTCCCCAAGAAATAAATGTATCTGACAAGTGGGGATTTTATCCTTTGGGTTTCTGGAGCAATAAACACCAGATAAGTCTGAAAAGCAGAGTGAATCTGTTCACTGATTCAAGCCACTGAAACCTGACTGTGGATATTAGGGAAAGCCCCGGAAATATTTATGACTTAAATCACAGAATGGTACCCAGACAAAAGTGCAATAGCTCCATGCAGGAGAAAGACACCGCTCAAAAGGAAAGACCAACTGGGACCAGGACAGGGGAAAAGAAGGAAGGGATACACGCTCACAAGATAGCTGAGATAAACAAATGTACTACTAACTTTTTTTTTTTTCCCTTTCTTTTCTTTTTATCTTTTGTCCTTTTGAGACAAGGTCTCACTATATAGCTCAGGCTGGCCTTGAGCTCACTTTGTAGCCCAGGATGGTCTCAAACCTGCAACAATCCTCCTGTCTCTGCCTCAAGAGTGTTGGGATTACCATCATGTGGTACCACACACAGCTTGTACTACTAATTTCTATTAGTTTATTGAAAGAAACAGTCTTTATACAGCTTGATCAATCTTACATGCCTGTATCTGGTAATCTGGGCAATTACTTTAAAGATAAGCAAGTAATAACCATTGTTAATTTCGTATCATCTTTTTTGAAATTCTCTATTATTTTTATTATCTTTTAGATAAAAAACAATCATAGAATGAATGAGAAAGTCAGAACCTGACACCACATTGTAAAAATAAAGTAGGTTCTGCTGGCAACAACTGGAACTGGTGTCCAGCCTTGCTCTCCACAGAGATTCTGGGGATTTTCCCACTCTACACTTCACACATGCTCTCCTAGCAAAACACAACAGCACCCTCAACAGCACCTGGAAGGCCAATCGCACTAAGGTCATTTTCCAGGTTCCTTTTAGGGCCTGCACTGTCAGCTCCTAACTGAACTCACCTAAGAAATGTTATCTATGATAAAGAAAAAGAGATGGAGGTCAACACCTGCAGTCCCTGGCAGCTCTGTACTGGCCTTCCTCTCCTGGGCAGGGGTGTGTGTGCGTGCACGGGCGTGTGCACATGTCTGGCAAATGTTTTATCACTGTCTACATACCCAGCTCTACAACTGAAAGCATTAAGGTAAAACCATTCTGATACACATTCTGTGACATTAGGAAAGATAAAGCTTAAAGCTTCTCAGCAGCATACTGTCTGTCTCACCTCCAGGAGTAGTATTTTTGCCCATGATAAAACACTAGGTAACAAGCCCACAGCTGCTACTTGGCATCACGAGTGGCGTATACTCACGTGCATTAGTGAGTAATAGGACTGCTTGCCAGTGTAGAAGAGAAAGTGAAATGGACGGCCATCTTCTCCCCACTGGATTGCTAGGGAAATGCCAGAAAAAACAATGAAAATATACACAGAGACAGGCGAAACAGCCACAGTTAGCTGCAGTTATGAGACTCATTGGTAATTCTCAGTAACTTTTAAAATAACAAAAAAATTAGTTTTCAGAATCTATATATTTAGTTACCACATCTATAATACAAATGTTTAGGATATTTAATATTTCATATTCATTAACAGAAGAACAATGCTTATATTTAATAAAATATTCTACCATGAGAAGTTAATTTGTTTCAATTAAAAACATGTAAAATAGCCCGAATTACCTTGTTAGATTAAAAAAAATGTATTTGAATATAAACACACAATGTACTCCCTCCCTCAGAGGTAAGTGACAGTTAACAACACAGTGTGCTCAGAGAATCTGAAGCAGGCATAATTTCACAAATTAAAGAAACGAATTTATCTCTCCATGCCACGTCACTCATTTCAGCCTGGTGGTGCTGTGTCTCTGAGGCTTTACAGCATCCATGGCAGAAGGGCCTCACAAAGGAACTCCATGTAATCCTCTTGGAAGCGCAGATGGCCACTCCTGGGAAGAGCTGCAGAGCAACTGAGAGAAGGGCAACAATACAAGGAAGCCAGGAGCGGATCCTGGGGCCTCGGCTCGCAGGGTCTGCATCGCCACCCTGTATGCCAAGACAAGAACTACAAGCCTCACATGTTGTACAACAGTTCACATGTGAGCTATTTTCTCCGTGTGTCACACACCTCTTACTTTGTAGCATTTTTCAGTATTGAGAAGTTATGGTCGAATCTGTTGCTTCATCTCAACCATTCTTGCTTCACAGGTCCCAGCGGGGTTCCCTGGGCCCCTCCGCCCCATGACACTCCAAGGGCCACCAGTCCTGGAGCAGTACAGCTCCCTTCCCTCTATGAAACAACCCTTGCCCCAATAGGAGGCAGGGGACTTGGCTTCTCTTCAATGACTTTCTTCTAGAATTTTTACTTATCTTCATCTTCAGATATATAATTGATCTGGAATTCATTTTTATGAAGCAGAAAGCCAGCCATTACTCTATCCAGTAGCAGGGCCTTCATCTGATGGCATATGTTTTTCTCTGAGATCCTGCCTGAGGCACACGCAGGGCACATCTTTTCTCTGAGGGTAACCAGCTTGAGCAGACACGGGCATGTTAGCTGCACACACTTAAGTGAATAGCACAACAAACAGCATAAGAAGTCTTGACGAGCATTTAGATGGAAAGATATAATCATATTACTTGCTAGTGGCTTACAAATGATCAATGAATTTGTCCTGCATCATTTTCATAGAGTTTGTGAAGTTCCACACATTTTCTAGTATTTGTATCTTTACTGAGCATGGATTTTGACTGAACTGCTAAAGTGCTTAGCCAGAAAACTGCAAGAGACCAACAATACGGTTATAGACAAGGCTGTACAGTTAAGCTCAGGCAGATGCTGGAATTAAGCCTAAGGCCGGGGTTTGTGCACAAACTCAACTGCATGTGCACTTGTGCACACGGGCACACATTTAACTTCACACGTATATACACACATATCTGACATGTGCGCCCATACATATACACACATGTACTTGAATTCACTGAAACTATGTGCCACAGATTTTAAGGCGCCGATTATAGCTTGTATCCAGATGTCCCCCAAAGCCCCCAAGCTCATAGGCAAGGCTTTGAGGACAGGGCTGGATCACGGGTGTGTGATTATGCATTGATTAGTCCACTACCTGGCTCAGTACAGTTCAGAGTGTGGCTGACAGATAAGAAAGAAGGGAAGGCTCACCTTGGGTATGGGCAGCACCAACCAACAGGCCTGTGGCCTGGGAGGAATAGAAAGGGAAGCGGGGAAGCCCACTGTGTCTGGCCTGCCCTGCCTCAGCGGCTCTCCTCTGCCATGCCACCCTGCCCTCGAGCCAGCTGACTACAGACCGCAACCTCTATGAACTGAGAGTGAAATACACCTTTCCTCCTTTAACTTGTGGTGATGGGTACTTTTGTCCCAGTGACAAGAAAGTATCTAAGGCAGGACTCGGACTCCATCATGTATTTATAACATACAGCTGTGGACCTATAGCATGGATTAGAGCTTATCCTACTTGAAACGTACATCCTGCTGCCAAGATGCTAAAATTTGGAAAAAAAAATGTGTTTTAGGACTCACAAAAACTGACCTAAGCCCATGCTGGCCTGTGCCTGTCTCCCCAGTGCCGTGACTACCCTCTGGCGTCGTCCCCCGTTGCGTCCTGGCATGGGTGCTATGAACACCAGCCCTGCCCCACCTGCAACAGTCCTCCTGCTTCCTGCTCCTCCAAACAAGTCACTGCACTGTTTATTACAGCTAATAAACTGTAATTTATTAATCTTGATGACAACAATTTTGAATACTGTCTTCTCATGTAAGAATGTGGAATCTTTTTTCCACTTACTCAGATTATTCACCAATGAGCCTTACCTAAGTTTTATAATTTTCTATGTAACTCATAGAGATATTGCCCATTTTTTATTTGTACATAGTTCAGGCTTTTGTCATTTATCTTGTCTTCTCCCATTTAATTATTGTAACAAAGAATAGCCTTCAACATAGATGACTGAAATCATGTAAGTACTTTCTGACAGAGATTAAACACGAGAATTCCTTAGCCAAAGGCAAGGGGAGAGAGTTTACTGCTCTGGACTCTGCTTTTACGTATGCCTACCTGCACAAAGCTGAATGTGGCTTCCGTTTTCTTTAAGCAAAAGAACCTAAGTGGTACTATCGTGCATTTACAATACATACTGCACTACTTTTAGTTGCTTCTCCAGCCCGGTTTCTCAGCTATGCTAATATACAGGAGCCACCTCTTTTTACCAATTGGACAATTTCCATGGTGATTCTGAGAGCTTCTTTAGCTACTCAATGATAAAGTGACAAGTATTCAAATTGTTTCCTGACAAGTAATATTTACAATTTTTAATCTCTTGAACAACAGCTTTGTGTTGTTCTGGTACAAGATACTTCCTCTGGTCTCTGGTAGTCTCAGATGCTTATTGCCTACTTATTTGCTTTACTTCCGAGTTGCTCATTTTCCTTTGCTCATTTACCTACTAAGTTTTTTGGCTGGTTGTGTTTTTTTTTTTTTTTTTTGTGGAACTAGGAATTGAACTCAGACCCTTGTACTTGCCATGCAATTGCTTATTCTACTGAGCCATCTCCCTGGCCCTGATTGGCTGGTTTTTTTTAAAGTAATTTATTCTAGATATATTATTGGGTATCATGCTTCAAATTTCCTAGCCTTTTGGTCAAAGGGAAGGTTTTATCTTCACAACAGTTTTTCATCTTTGCCTTTTGCTTTCTGTGTGATTTAAGGGCCTAATATCCATCATTTTAGACATTCTTATCCCATTAGCCACTCTATTTAATTCTGGTCTACAGTTTGAATGTAATTCCAAAGAAAGACCCTAATGACTTTCACAAGTCTCAACCTCACTTTCAGCACCTCAGTGCGATGACTTATCGCCCACCAAATGAATCAGAAGGTGGAGTGCATGCACGCACGTCTGCATGCAGACGTAAGCACACAGCAGTACACTTGGGATGGCCCAGTCGCTTAGAGACAGAGGCCCCCGACTGTGCCACGGCAGCAGCACAACCCTCCCCGAGGGCCTCTGGTTGCCAAGGTGTCACCCCCGACTCCTGGAGCTCAGTGAGATGCAGCCTGCACTGCACTGTGGCATGGCTCACGAGAGGCTCTCATGAAAGCGTGTCCAGAGCCTCGCATGCTTTCAGGGCTCCTCAGTCTCTCAGAGGACCATCACAGTATCTGCAGAGAGCAGCTGAGGTTCCTGACTGAGGGCGCCCAGAGCATGTGTGTGTTGCCCTTATCTGTACATAAGAAAAGAGTCATCTGGTGAGACCTCCAAAATCCTGAGTGGCAGAAGCAAGTCTGGACAGCTTCTCCCTCCCTCCTGAGTGGAATCTAACAGAGTTCTTTGAAACTGATGCTTTGTTCTTCATTACAGTCTTTCCTAAACTTTTATTTCTAATGTAAACATTTTTACCAAAAAGTCAAAGCTCAATTGTGTTAGGACACTTCATTTTTTTCTCCATGTGTATATTTTGCTTATCACACAAAGAATTATATGACTAATCTCTAATATTAAACTATCCCTACACTCCTGGGGAAAATGCTCTCTGCTATGTACTCAAGAACTTCGAAGTGGGCGCCTTTCTCCCTTGTGCCTGCCCTGCTGTTCGCAGGCCTCTTGGGTGCTTCCTCCCCTCTGTGAGACCCTGGGTTCACTTGCCAGCACCACAAAATGCAAATAACAAAGCCTAAAAATCCCACTTAATAGATTCTTTCATGCTTTTTTTCCTTCACCAAATTTGCCAGAAGTCGATTGATTTCACTGTTGTTTTATTCAAAGAACTGTTATTTGTCTTACCCCTTGGTTTTAATTTTTCATTATTAATTTATTCTTTCTATTGACTTCCAAAGCTGGGTGTTTCTTACCTCATTTTAGCCTTGAAAAATCACCAACAGTGTACACTTGTCTCTGCCTGATACAATGTCCACGCCACACAGTTTGGCAGCAACTATTCCCACTTTTCTGTATCTCAAAAGCCTGTAAGCATGACTTACATTTTGTGCTTAACTCAGCTGTGATAAGGTTCTATTGATTTTAAGGCAGAAAATCTAACTAACAGGGTTTCTGCTCTTCATATTTTGCTAGTTTTCTCTATCAACTATTTCATCATAATCCCACCAGCACTCCATGGACACCAGCATAGAAAGTGTGCTTGCTGCTCGCCACAGCAGCAGGCCCAGTCCTTGCTCTCACCTGAGGCAAGATGATCACAAACCTGACTCCTGCCTGGTCACTCAGCAAGACCTTGTCTCATAGTAAAGGTGAGAAAGGGTGTGAGGCTGTTGCTCAGCCTTAGAAGGAAGAGCCTAGGCTAGTGGATCAGTCAGGTAAGAAAATGGGGTGATTCTTGGTACCTGTATCTCAGCTATAAAATAATGCTATGCCATTCATATTTTTATTTTAAATTTTATTTTTATTTTGATAAAGAGAACAAACACCAGTGTATACTGTATGGCATTAGCTAGCAGCTTCTGTTTCACAGTGTAGCCATGCTAACTGTTTGGTGCACAGGGCTCACGGTCAAGTCCACTTGCTGGTAACGGTTTATGGAGAAAAACAGGCATCTGTGGCCAGCAGGGTGGCCCCTAGCTCCTCCAAGCCAGGCTGTGCAGCCAAAAGGCACTTCTTGCTGCTGCCACCAGCCTGCAATGTATCTCTGTCTTCCAGTATTTTGACAAGATTCTTATGTCCACTCAGTCTAGAAGCTTCCAGGTTTTAATAAGGGAAGTGGCAGCACAAGCAGCATGACCTATCCAAAATTAAACTCACAAAAATCGGTCTGCCCTATACTTACTAAGTAGAAACCAGAAGGTAGCCAGCAACAAATATCTGGCTAATGCTACAGGACATCACTTAAATACAGCTAACTGGTACCAAGTGAAGATACTCCTGTGATGCGGACACTGAGCGGCCACATCAGGTGCCACAACCACAAACTTCTAGTGATGAGAGACTGGCACGGGCTTCAATGAACAAGCGGGTGAACAGGGAGAGATAGCTCACAGAAAGATGGGGCAGTGAGGAGGATAGGTACATGCAGGGAGCCTGAGAGATTGAAACTAGAATAGCAAACGATCAAAACCCCTGCCCAGAGAGACACTTCTGGAAAAGCCACGGCCTGAGCCTGCACACCTCCAGGGCACTCCTAACTCCCCCAGGAGTTAGTATCAAGTTTGCGTTGTACAGCTTATAGCCAAGCATGGTAAGAAGTGAGGAAATAGGAAACTGCAGATAAAAACTCAAACACAAGCTATCATTTCAAACGGTAGAGTGAAACAGAAGAGAATGCTGAGGTCTGCAAGTCTTCATAGTCAAGAGGTAGGACTTGGCACAAACATTAACAGAGCAGAAGTAAACTTTCTATGGAAGTATGTGCTTTCTTAGTAATCTGTAACACAAAAGCACACAAACATCACCTGCAGGCTGCACACTCAGGCTCTTCTGGGCTATAGCAAACAGGGCAGAGTCGCCAAGCCATTTATTACTGGAGTACTGGTTTCTATAATTAATGTTACAGGTTTGTATACACACAGATGAAATTTAAGTGCAAGTAGGAAAGACACTGTTGCGTCTATGAAAACTAAGTTGAAAATTTTAGAACTCAGTGCCCAGCTGATAAAGTTGTGTTCAACATTAGTAATGGTAAAGGAGAAATCCAAGAAAACACAGACTTACACTGTACTCAGATGCCTTAGAAAGTTTCTCTAAGTTGTCTGAAGGTCATTGGTGATGTATCAGTGGCAGGTTCAAAGGGACTGGGCGTGTGGGCGCACACACACGCAAACCCTCCAGAGACACATCAACAGTGATGGATAATCCAGGTTTACATTTTGAGTATCTTTTGAAGAAGTGATTTTTACATTAGTACTTTCAGAATTATTGACAGCTGTCAATAATTCTGAAAGTATTAATGTCCACACGGAATATGCGTCTTCTCTTTTACAGTATATACGGTGTGCACTCCTGGGGCCCCTTACCATGTCCCCGTGGGCCTGACCCTTCAGGTGGCTTGTACAATGGTGATGCAAAGAGATTTAATCATTTTCATTGGTCTTCTTACTAATGAAATAGATCAGAGCTACCTGGTAGCGAGACACATGACCTATGACCCTGTCACGAACATGTGTGCTTGCATGTTTTCTTTAAGATGTTTTGTGTTTTTCCTTTTACATATTTAAAAGAGAAAATAAAGAACATAATAAGAAGTATGAACTACATATCAGCAATAACATAAGGCAAGACAGAATTACAACACTGAGCAAAAGATTTATTATTAATCCATATTAATATGAAAAATTAAAAGATTTCAAATTAAAGTTTACTGAGCTAACAACAGACCTGTACCAAGTTCTTACAAAGGGCAGATTGGAACGCAAACTCCTGGTGTAAAATTAGGGTTCAGCAAACTGTGACCAGACCTAATCGTTCATCACAGTCACAAAACATTCCTGACTGTGAAATGGGGACTCTGCCCCGCAAGTGAAAGTGGCTGTCACACCGCCAGCATGGCTTCACCAGACTTACCTCTTTGTTTGGGAAAAATCTGTTCAGGATGCTGTAAAACAAATTTAAGGTGTATCAGATAATTACTGTAACACATAAAATAAGTGAAATTTAAAACAAGAACTTAAGATAACTACCTTCATTATTGGCCTGGCTCTTTTCTCAAACAAACCACTTGGAAAAAGGTAAGTAATCGCTCTCTGAAAAGAATACACAAAGGTTAATTAGCAGGTGTACTAAATGCAAGTTCGCCTAACAAGGAAGTGGCGGCATGCTCAGCTTGTGCAGGTCCGCAGCAGGGTTCCACCCCCTCCCAACTCCTCAGTCCTCTGATGGGACAATAGCCACCATGCACACCCTTCCTCAAGACTGTCCCTAGTGTGCTGACTACTGACAATTTGTGACTGCCAGCTCTAAATGCGAGAGCCCCTTCAAGGAGACCTCACGAGCGCTGTGCTCTCCCCTGGGAAGGCTGCCAGGCTGTGTTCCAACCAAGCTCTGCAGTGCAGTGTTCCCAGACAATCACTGCAGCACCCCACGACCTGCAAATGGCAGGGACAGCTATGCCAGGCACAGGCTCTGGTGGCCACCATGAGGTTTTTAAATGCTCTTTCAGCCCTCCCTTGCCTGCAAAGCACACCCAGCCAGTGAGCCACGGCCCAGCACGTCCAGAGCTTTCCAAACCAGGTCTCTCTGCGAGGCTTTCTTCAACAGTGTGCCGAGGTCACTGGGGAGGGACAGTTCCATTTCTGGCAACTTCCCCCTCCTGAAGATCAGGCAGCAATCCTGGCCTGACCACTGGGTTCCAGGGTGTGACAAGCTTCCCCACACACTTCCCAACAGCCCCCATTGTCTAGGCAGCCACGCTACCTCCCTCCCACTTGAGAACAACTATTCAGGCTTGTGGCCTCCTTTGGAACCCTCCTCTCCAGATCCCAGGGCAGCAAGTGCATTCTCCTTCCTGTGCGGAGGTGTCCCATGACGACTGTGGCCAGGGTCCTTCTCCTGACCTTTCAGCCCATGAGCTAGTGGTGCAGGTGAGCCCAGTGCCGCCCCATGGAGCCCACCCTCCTGACAGGCCCAGGAGGCTGACACTGCCAGCCAGAGGTGTGCTGTTCTCCCTCTGCCTGTGACCTGGGGTGTGGTCCACCAGGCCATGCTGCACATTCTCAAGACTGTGAACGAAAAATTTTGAGCATACTTAGGCATTAAAAAAAAATGGTTACAACAAAAGACACATCACCACAAACCTCCCTTGAAGTATCCTCCTTTACTTCTAACACACTTATCCCCTCATTCTTGCTATTTTCTGTGGCAGTTCTGGAAGCCTTTCATAAGTGTCTTTATGTTGTCAAGGTTCCCTCCATGTACTGAACTGACTAAAACTGCTTCCCTTGCACAGTCACTTTGACTCTGGGGAAGAGCCACAAGTTGTGTGGTGCCAGATCTGTTGCATGAGCTGAAGAGACACTGTCACGTTTTACAAACCTATCTTTCTACTGCATGGCACCCAGCAAGTGGCATTCAGTGTATTTCAACTGCACCGTGTGAAGACATTCACAAAAGAGGACCTCCAGAGCTGCTACAGAGTGCTAAGAGTGATGGATGCGTATGTGGAGGCAAGGGGGAATATTCTGATGAGAATTCAGGGCCATGTATCTTTTGCTATCATAAAAAAACGAAAGGATAATCATAGGAATGATGAGCACTTCTGATTGCACTGAGTACAGCCATACAGAACTGTCGGGAAGTAGATGTGGTAACAGAACTGTGGGAGACACTGGTAGGAGCATGCACCCAGAGTCAAAGTTAGAGGGTGGCAGAGGGTATACTTGGGAGTGATGGTATCTGCAACTCTCAGTGGATGAGTAAAACATTTGTTTTATATATAAAGGCAGAGGAATAGGCCAAAATGTAACAACTGACCAATGCCAGGAATGAGCATGTGTATATTCACTAGACATGCAATGCTATGTAATCTGAATTTCAAAATAAAAAGGTGGGAAAAAGTTAAAAATCTAAAATGTAATACAGATGTGCTTACACCGAACCTTTCCCCAGACAGTCACCACTACCCACAGCCCTTTTGGGTCCACAGACTGGGACCATGCTGCCCATCTATAGCAGCTCCAAGCCATACTATCTCAGTAGAGGGGCCCCCAACACCAAGGCCTGTGCTGGATGCATACGGTATGGAAAACCACACTGCTTAGGAGCGAAGGGTAAACCTCACCAGCCAGCAGCCAGATGGGAATCTGACTCTCTAGCACTTGCACCAAGCTGCTCTTGGCATTGTTTGCAAAAGTGAAAATTCGAGTACCTGGGTGATCACAAATAAGATCCGTGGAGAAAATGAAAATTGAAGAATTTCATCCCACAGTTGGATTGCTCATGAAAACTACAACACACGTCACAAGAAGTTCAATGGTAAGGCTGAAACTAAGCCACTGCAAGTGATATCTAGGATTTATAAAACAAGAAAAAACAAGAATAAGCCAACAAAGAATTTACTGAAACTCAACTCAAAGGGTTAGGAAAGGTGAGTTCATCTCTTAAAAATGCACCTCAATACAAACAAATCAAAGCCGGGCGTGGTGGCGCATGCCTGTAATCCCAGCACTCAGGAGGCTGAGGCAGGAGGATTGCTGAGTTCGAGACTAACCTGAGCTATAAAGTGAGCTTAAGGCCAGCCTGAACTGCATAGTGAGACCCTGTCTCAAAAAGACAAAAAAAAAAAAAAAAAAAAAAAAAAAAAAATCAGCATACATTAGTTACTTTACAATCCTCTGCTCAGTACTGAGAACAGCTGCTACACCAGCACCATGGGGAGGCCTAAAGAGCAAAGGCTAAGTACAGTGTAGCCTTACAGATGTAGAAAAAGTATGCAAGACAGGATGGAAGAAAACAGAGAGGGAGAAAGACTAGTAAGAAAACAAAGCAGCTATCTGTAATACACAGCTGAAAAGACGGGCACCAGCATGTGCCAGCCAGCCATTCAGGATGCACCAGCAGCAACAATGTGGCTGAGCTCTCTGGCCTGGTGCTCTGCAGCTTCCCCAGTTTCAAAGCAGAGGACTACATGGCTGTAGCAAAAATTATCTGTTGTTTTCTAGCCAGCTTAGCTCCCAGCTAAAAGACAGCTGCTATAATCAAGCACTGAATGCCCTTCTGAAGGAACAGGGACAGAAAATTAACAAGGAGAACCAGGTGAGGAGGGCACCTGGTTCTCCTGTCAGCACTCCCAGGGGGCGCAGCTCTCTGTTGCACACTGCAACCTGATACAGCACTGCTGAGCACAGACCCAGGACATGGCAGCCCTCACATGTTCTGCTCCAGCCAGGCCTGTAAGCCCACTGCTCTGGGCTCCTGACTCACAAGGCACCATCTCCCCACTTGCTGCGGAGATAAACAACTCCAAACTGCACTCAGTCATGTTATGTGTACCTAAGATGCACTGCTTCTCCTGTACTTTAAGAGATAAAATAGTCACACACTCATAAGCTCCATTTCACGGATAAAAAAAGAGGCAGCGAAATAGCCAGCTCAACATCACATGACAGATGGCAAGGCCAGCATTTGAACACTGAGGCACTTAATTGGGGAACACAGCTTTCCAAAGCAAGCGTCCAACTCAGTTCTCTCATGTAACAGGACTTCTTCACTGACATGAAATTTGTTCAGCCAATAGCAATAAAACTTGGGGAAAACTACAAAAACAATCCAAATGTTTTTACCTCACCTGACTTCTAGGCTGTCTGCTAGCTTAGAAAGCTGAGTAAGCGGATGCCGACTTCATTCACTGAGGTGACAGTATGTGTGTGCATTGTGTGTGTGCACGTGTGACCTCTCAATGGTGAGCCATGAGCAAAGCACACAGGGGCCACCACTGAGTCACTTGTAGGCCACAAGAGGAGGGTGGGACCTTTCCCAGCCACAGTCCTGCTCAGTGGGACCTCCTCTCTAAGGCCTGTCTGGCCATCCGCCTGTCTGGGATCGCCTGTCCAGCATCTCCCAGCCGGTGCATCCGTCCACTGCAGACTGGGCAGCTGCTGTGACTCATCCTCCTGCTAGGCCAGCATTCTGGTGCCCAGGCACTGGGACAAGACTGAAGTCCTGGTGCCCACCAGGCTGCCCTGGCAGGTCCCATGCACACACATGCACTTTGGAGGCAGCTCCCATGTACCAAAGTACCCTGCTGTGCCGCACCTCAGCTTCAGCCTATAGCAGCCTGCTCAGGGGTCAGGCCCCATCTGAGTGGCCCTGTACAGCTCTGCCACAGTGTGGATGTGGACAGTGCCCAAACATCACTCCTTATCCCTCCTTCTTATGTACCCTAACGAGCCTGCAGGTGGGCTCACACGGCTCACGGCTTCAGTTTGCATCATGGATTTTTCTCTCCATAACTAGAGCAAAGGAAAACCAAGACCCAGCAGGCAGTAGGGAGCGCCCCCCCCATGACAATCAAATGGGACAGTGGTGCCATGGTTAGACCATAAACTGTCCCCCCCCCATTTAAAAAAAAATGGTCGTTGGTTGTTAGAGGATCTCACTGCACAGCTCAGACTCATAGTACTCCTGCTGTTTTCAGCCTCCCCAATGCTGGGATTACAGGTACGTACCACCACGCCAGGTCTCTGTGGCTACCTGGCTGGCTCAGCCCACCCTAGGGGGTGTGGCTGGTGGGCATGTGGTACCAAGGATCGTGCCTACAGCACGTTAGTCCACTGAGCTATCTTGCCGGCTTCTTGTCCTCCCTTTCTTGAAGATACGCACTCAAATAGCTAGCAGTGAAACATTACTATAATATACCTTACATTTCATTTTAAAAGAAAACAGTTCAGTCATAAAATATAAATTGAGAAACGTGGCAAAATGTTAAAAGTTACTTAATCTAGGCAATGGTCATATGGTTATGCAAAGTACAGCTTTTCTGTATGACAATTTTTTTCATTAATATATAAATTATATTTACTGCTATTGCTGTCAAGCTACAATTTTTAGATATTTCACAGTTCTGGTTCCCATATATATTTGACAAATATATATAATATAATATAAATACTTGTGTGTTGTATATAGGTACACAAAGTAACCACTTTTTACACTTATATTTCCAAGAATACTGTCTTTCTTTTAAATAACAAGACCCAACCACAAGATCCAACTTGGGCGCACTCACTGGCCCACAGGTTCCAGCAGGACTTCCTCCAAGAGTCCTGTGCAGAATGACAGCACACTGTGGCTGGTTCAGGCCTGGGCTCTGCACACACTACTTCAGCTTCTGGAGTAGTAATCACACCAGTGGCAGCCATAAATTCCAATCTTCCGGTCAAACCCCGCCCACCCCACAGGCACTGGTCAGGAGTGTGGACCTCACTAGGAGACAGAGGCTAGGGCCTCACACCCGCACTTGTGGTTCCCAGCGCCAGGGCCCACAGAGACATGCAAGTTAGCAGCAGTCCTGGTGCAAGCCCTTCTGGGGATACTGGTTTGCTTTCTCTTAGGCCTCATCCTGTGCCTTGGCTTCCATAATCACCTTCTCTCTAAAGCTACTGCTCAAGAGCTTCCTGAGCTCTCCTAGCAGAGGCAGCAGCTTCACTCTCTCCACAGATTCCAAAGACTTGAGAGCTTTGCTCACTCTGAGAAAACACTTCATTTTTTTTTTTTTTTTTTTTGGCAGAACCCGGGATTGAACTCAGGCCTTGCACTTGCCAGGGAAGCGCTTATTCCACTGAGCCATCTCCTGGGCCCATGGGAAAACACTTCAGTGAGATAAGATCATTCTGGGTTGATCTCCTAAAGGTTCTTGGGCCTCCCAAAGCAACCATAAATACAATTTTCCAATGTCACAGATGGCAGTGAGCTTGGTCTATAAAATTCACACCAAGGAGGGTGTTTCAAATAAGACAGTTATTATAAATAAATAACAAAAATTATAGAGGGGGTGGTAAGATAGCTTGGTGGACTAAAGCGCCTGCTTAGGCAGAGTACAGCAGCTGGGTTGGATCTCTGGTGTGTGGTGCTGACCCTGCCCCTAGGGTATGCTGAGAGTGATTGAGATTGGGTGTGGTAGCAAGCTCCTATAATCTCAGTGCTTGGGAGGCTGAAAAAAGGAGGATCAGGATGAGTCCAATCTAGTAGTGAGACCCTGTAGACCCTTGCAAACCCTTTCCTAAATACATTTTAAAAAATGATAGAAGGGAGCCTATTTCTTATAAAATTTTAATGGGAGATGTATAGAAATACAAGAAAAAAAGAGAGAGAAATCTGAAGGCAAAGAAAATGATGGGACATTTCGTCTTTTTAGCAGCTCTCCCATTGCATCATTCAGAAACACCTATATTGGTGTGACAAATAGTGAGAATCCTAATGCCCTAACAGATAAGAGTCAGGCCATCCCGAGCCTCAGGGAAAAGGAGGGGGGGAAGGCCCTGCTGGTGTCCTTGACCCTCAATGCCTGGCCTGCACCAGGCCTGGGAAGGGGCGGCCTTGGTGCTAAGGACCCCACACTGTGTATCAATATCCACAGTTATCCAAAATAAGGAATTTGTGGCAACCCTATAGGAAAAATTATTACTTAAAACCAGTAAACATTCAACCCTTCTCCAAAATAAAGCAACAACAAAAAACTTTGTGTCAGCAGGGACCCAACAAAGGATTCTTCCAGATGCTTCTGAACAGTACAGCCAGATTTCTCTATGCTTCCGGCTTAGCCTTGGTGTTTCAGGAGACTTGTCTCAGCATAAGAACAAGTCTTGGGCATGGCTGGTGGAGACATGCAGGCATTCCAGCACCATCAGTTTCACAGGGACAGACCTCAAGATCCAAAAGCCACTGCCTTCCCACCAGTTTCAGGTAGTGCCTGAGGCTTTCAATTTTAAATTCACACTGAAGAAAATCTGAGCCATGGGGCTGGGAGGAGCATATTTCTGTGAAGTTCTAGCTTGGTATTCCTTAATTTCTAAAGTTTATACGGACTTTAGCTTGCCAAAGTTGTCAGGTGTTCTGAACTACAAATCTCACACTCGAGCAAGCTATTATACACACAGCTCAGGTTCAATGTTCAGCTGGGCACAAAAATCAAAACAAAACAAAAAATAACTACTTCCTCCGAGACTGGAGTATACATTTAATGTTGGACCTACAACCCTTTAGAACAAGACAACAGCATGCCATGCACACTTCCTGTGAATCCGAAACAAAAAAGTACTGAGAAAAAGGAAAGTAAACAATGTAAACTTTAATCCAAATAAATCATGGAATAAAGGTAAACGTGCCAATAAAAATATGTATTTTTAGGTTTTACCCAGAATCCTGGTAATTCCAAGATTCCCTGAAATGAAGATGAGCAAGTCGCCTACACCATTAGGCTTCAATCACTGTCTGAAGGACTGCAGGCGCAGCCCGGGAGAAGCTGGGTCAGGAACGCAATCTCTATTAATTAGGGATCCCAGCTGGGCAGTGGGCTTGCAGCTGTTAACTTGATCAATGACTTACCTAAATGTCATCTCCACTGATTCGCTTATAAATTACCAGCAAGTGAAACTAATGTACAGGTGCTAATTTATTTAAACTGTTCTCTACAGTTCTACATAGCTTTATAAACTGCATCTGGCACCTAATGTTAGCTGTCAGGTGTACTTAGACATGCCTGTCCTAACGACTCTGTTCATTAGAAGTGAGCACAAATTATGAAATATTGTGAAAAATGATACATCAAATGGAATGGGCACAGCAAATCAATTAGAGAAACTTCATACAGCATATTCACACTTAAGAGAATAAAACATTCTGGTTTCAGATGAGGTCTATAATACCAATTAAAAAGTAATTGGTATACTTCAGCACTGTTATATATCAATTTTCTGGCCTTTTTCCTAAAATTCTATAGTAATGTAGAACTTAACTTTTAATTCTCAAAATGCAGGGCATTCATAAATTCAAGTGCAAATCTGTACTCATATATAATGTAAGTGAAATGTCTGCACAGTTATAAAATGTATAGCTACTACATGCTTAATTCAAAATGGAAAATGTAAATACCGACAGCCCTCAGCTTTTCTGTGTTTGCTGGAAAAGAACCCTTCGAGTCCCACAAAGGAGTAAGAAACTCAGTCACCCTGACCAGACTGGCAGTCACCATTGCCGTCTGCTCTAGCACAACACTGAATCCCAGTGTCACAAGCACCAAAGCCTTGGCCCACTGTCACCAAGCCACCATCCTGCCAAGGCGGGCAGAGCCACTCCTGCCTGCCTCGACAGCACTTTGGGTCAGCTGCCAGCATGGGCACTGGAGCCTCTTCCCAGCTTCTTTTCCCCTCCTCTCGGAACCTGCTCTGCTTTGCACCCATGCAACAGACCCCCATCCCGAGGAACACTGGCAGTTAAGGAGGATTTCCATGCACCCACCACCACCTGGAAGTGCCCAGGAATGGCGAATGGGATGGGAGCTGGAAACTGCAGTGCTAAGTCCATTTTCCATGGTTAGCATGCATTCACAGCACTGCCGTGAAATGCCTGATGCCACTCCTTATCCTGTCCTAAGGGTTAGCCGAACTGGCCCTGATGGTCAGCAGAAGAGCTTTGATGTGACGTATTGAAGCAGACAATCTGTACTTGCCAACGACTAACTTCTTTTTAATTTGCAATTATGACTAAAATATTTTCACATATTTTAAATTGTCATTAAAAAAAATCCCAATAGGTACACAGTACTGTGACCTTAATAATACATTTTTGAAATGATGTAACTTTAAAATAAGTACCAATGGACTCTGGACACAGCAGAACTATTTTTACTAAAACATTATACCAGTTATAGTTTCTTATTTTATTAACTTCCACCTGTACTTTTTTTTTTTTTTTTACAGAACCAGGGATTGAACTCAAGCCCTTGAGCTTGCCAGGGAAGTGCTTATTCCACTGAGGCATCTCCCCAGCCCCCACCTATACTATTTAAAAGCCTTATAAATGCTAGTATGTAAGATTAATGTTGCTTAATTTCTACAAATAAATTACAGACAATATTCAGTGAAGCCTGATTTCTATTCAACTGTGTTCCCTAAAGTAAAGTTGTAAACCCAGATATTGAGGAGCAAGGTACATAAAGAGCTGAAGCACCTGACAGATTCATGGATTTCACAGAGCAGGAGGGCACACAGGGCAAAAGCTCAGTGCCAATTCTCACACCTGAGGACTTCAGCTATGTGGAGGCAGACAGAGCTGAGGCTACCCCGGCACACGGGTGGAGCCATGGGTCACAGGGAGGCAGAGCCTCTACAGGCCTGCTTAGCTTGGAAAGTGTCACCCTGTTATGGCTTGTCTAGTTGTCCCCCTAAAGCCTCCTGTAGGCACGGGGTGGGGACTTCCAGAATTTGTGATTGACTCATGGTCCATTGGGATTATGTGTGGTCCAAGGCCAGGATTATGAGTCTTAGCACTGCTGGGATTATGGGTGTGAGCACTACACCCCAGCCTGAGGCAGGGTGAATGGACGTAAGAAACAGAGAGACAGACTTTCTTTAGTGGTTGTTCTTTGTTGTCCTAGTTGCTGCTCGCTGCCATGTGCCCAGGGGAATACGACTGAAACCTCCAGTAACTGTGAGCTAAATAAACCTTTCCTTTCAGTTTGTGATGGCTGTCCTCATTACATATAATGAAAAGTAACTTTCTTTATCTAGAAAATTCATTTTTGTGGCATATCTAATTTCCTTACCACACAAAGTAAGAAAAAAAAATTATGGTATCTAGTTTTAATTTATACACTGAAAGGCAAACGTTGTAAAAGACCCTTATGACTTGTAAATATGTAAGAGCAATTGCAAAGAAAGTTTAAATATTTTTAAACATTTTTACTTTAGATATATTTCTTAACAGTATTTTCTTCAGCATGGAAATGCTAAGTCAGACCCATCAGCTATAGTATCTTGCAGTTTATATTATAAGGCAAAACCTCTTACAAAAATAATACTGTCAAAAAATAAGTGAAAATCACTCTCTTAGGAATAGAGTTATAATGTTTGGTAAGAGGAATCACTGTAAATCCACTCAAATTAACACAATGCCAACGGGTTACAAACTGTGAGCCGTGGGGAAGCCCCTAATCCTGAAGTGGCAGATCACGTCAGTAGTGTGGGGAAAGCGGCCACACCACCTTCATGTGGGCCTCCAGCACCAAGGAAGGCACACGCCCTGCCACTGCTGAGGGGCAGGGCCTCCCTTCCATTTAGGCAACAGAAGCAATGCACCCAGCCTCCCAGTTCTTATTTCATCCTGAGGTGGGCATCAGGGATCACCTCAGAAACAATACTAGAGGTCAGACTGTGACCAGCATGATGGCCTGTGACACAGTGCGGACCCTGGTAGTTCCAGGTCCTGCCTCTCCACTATGACACTCCAACTACAAAGCAGTTTATCAACACTCAGTCAGTTCAACAAGAAGTCATGTTATGGTGTTCCTTACAAGAGATTCAACTCCACTGTGGAAGAGTCTATAAATAGAGGAAGAACTATTTCTCAAATAATCCATGATTTCTTCATTGGCTGAAGGTGAACAACTTTTTTATTATGTCCTTCTCACATAATGACAATAATGTCATAGTCACCACACACACACACACACACACACACACACGCAGGTTTAAAAGATCTAAACAGTTGCCATGACTTACACTCACAAAATGTTGCTATCTTTACCCTGGGAAACAATTTCACACTTTGAGAACCAGAACTAATTACAATCAATATACTGCTAAAAGTTAAGTTTCTGCATGATGGAATGATGTGTCCATCATGCTGGGGATCCTTTTAGATCTGTCTACATAACATTAAGAGAGATGGATTCACCAATGTGTGTGAGGTGCCAACACCTTCACAGAAATTTTTAAAGACATTTTACCATATGACGGAGTTGTCTAAATCTTAGTTTGTCTAAATACATTTCATAATTGCTGTTGACTCTTGTATTTTAGCAAATGAATAAGTAGCACAGAAAACCAGTTTCAACACTATATAAAAATAGCTAATGGCTTTATCCGAATAAAACAGCACTTAATCTACCTATGTGAAAATCACGGTGAGCACAGACTTCTACGTAGGCAACTGAATTAAATTGCAGGCCATGTCTACTCCGTACAAATTAAGCTCTGACAAAAATAATTTTAACATCAGAAACTGACACTCAGAGTAAGTGTCCAAGCAATGAACTGGCCTCTCCAAACAGTTCATTTCTAATATGTGCGCTCTGAAAGCATCTAAGACTCTAGACAGGCTGAGGCAGCCGCCACATGCTGCCTCTACCCCTGAGCGACGTGCACCCAGGCTCGTCCGGAGAGGTAGCTGGGCTGCTTGGGACCCAATGGAGGCAGCCTCCATGGGGCAGCAGCACAGGCGGTCCTGCTGAGAGCTCTCCTCAAGGACACCCTGGCCACCAGGAGAGCAGGACCACGCAACAGTAGAAGAGTCAAATGGGGGGGCTGGAGAGACGGCTCAGTGGAATAAGTGCTTCCCTGAAAGTACAAGGGCCTGAGTTCAACCCCCGGTTCCACCAAAAAAAAAAAAAAAAAAAAAAAAAAAAAAAAAAAAAAAAAAAAAAAAAAAAAAAAAAAAAAAAAAAAAAAAAAAAAAAAAAAAAAAAAAAAAAAAAAAAAAAAAAAAAAAAAGAGTCAAAATGGAAAAAAACTTAAAAACAACTAACCACAAAGAAAAGCCTCAGTCCAACTTTGCTGAAAGTTTAGAGAATACCAACTCTTCTAAAACAGAAAAGAATAGTCCTGATTCAATCTTTGAGACCAGAATTAATCTGATATCAAACTCAAATAAAGACATTCTAATAAAATTACAGACCAGTATTAGGTACAAAAGTCCTCAACAAAATGGCAACCAAATTTAGAAACATAAAAAAGGATTATAAAAGTGATGAAGTAAAAGTTATATCATGAACAGAAGGGTGGTTTAACATCTAGAAATTAATATACTAACACCTGTATGAATAGAATAAATAATAAAAGCATTTTAATGGGCCAGGGAGATGGCTCAGTGGAATAAGCGCTTCAGTGGCAAGCACAAGGGCCTGAGTTCAATCCCTGGTTCTGCAAAAAAAAAAAAAAAAAAAAAAAAAAAAGGCATCTTAAAAGCATTTAACAATATCTTAACATGTCAACAAGAGCAACAAGAAAGTTCAATCAGCTTGGGTAACAAAAGGGACACCATGAACTCCAAGGAAGTGCAGAAGCCCTATGGTCAATGCTGTATTCACAAAAGAACCCTCTCCTCCAGGGCGGGACAAGGTAAGAAGGCCTGCGACTTCTACTCAGCCTCACTGGAGGTGAGCCAAGGCAAGAAGGAAGAAGCCGGACCCCACCTCATATGTATAGAAAGATTACCTCCAAGCACAGCAAAGCACCAATGGGAAGAGCTGCAGCCACAGAGCTCACTGGGAAGTGCATGGGTCACCCTTCATGACCACGCGTGGTAGCGGTTTAAGCATGTTTCCTAGAGAAGCGAATGCAGCTGGCCCAAAGGCACAGCATGTGTGCTCAAGCAACATTACCCACAGGAACCAGAATGGAAGGAGTCCAAAGGCTCATGGACTCATGACTGAACTCAAAATATGTTGTTGATCTGCTCCACAAAAAAATTACTCAGAAAAAAGAAATGAAGCCAGGCATTGTGGTGCATACCTATCATCTCAGCTCTCTGGGAGACCGAGGCAAAAGGACCGCAAGACAGGGTAGGGCCACTCAGCAAACCCCGCCTCCAAATGGAAGAAGTGGTGAGCAACAGCAACAAAGCTGATCTCCAGGCCCCAGGGCGCCAGAAGAATGATGTGCCCACGTGTGCTGGGCTGTGGCACGGGTATATCTTCGGAACTGGCCAAGTGAAAGAAGCCAATCACAAAAGGCCACCTGTACAGAGAGAATGCTAAAGGGTACAAAGTTTCATGCTGGAATGGTAACACTTTCTCAAATGAGATGCTGGTCAAGGCCACCCAAACTATGAACAGATTACAGACCAGTGAGTTGTACTTTCAGTATTAGGTGAGCTACATCTGACCAAAGAAGCTACCAAAGAGTAGTAGGAAACAGCGAAAGAAGCTGTCTCAGGAGCCAAGAGTTAGGCAGACAGAGGTTATGTTACATTTAGAAAAGAAAAATCTGTCGTGTGACTACTAAAATACTTCTGAGTCTATCTCTAAAGGGTACCTGAGATAATACAAGGAAGGAGGAAATCTTGTTTCCTGACTTTATTTTTCAATTCTTAAAATAATGTATTTTTTGATTAAGGAGACACTGGTTTCTTTTTGTTCGATTCTTCTTGGGGGGAACAAAATCACAAGTTCTTGAGTACATGGCTCTGTCAGCTAAAAATGATGTGATACACTCCAGGTCCTGGCTCTGAGAGGAGATGGGCATGCACACTCCCTTCAAAGTTGAAGGTCTTGAAGTATCTCTGCTTTGCGTACTTGCATAGAAACAATGTTGTCTCATTTTTTGCAAACATGGAGCAGAGCCTGTACTATCTTGAATAAAATTAAAGCATTGTTAAAATGCAGCTTTCTTAATCCCTACCAGATTGAGACTGAAAAAGAGGACGACAGCTACAGGGTCTGTAACTACAAATCACCCAGACTCAGGACGGCAATGAGAAATCCCAACAGAGTTAAAAACCTTGGTCTAGAGCCTCACGAGATGCTTGAGTACTATTCACAAATACGAACAATGTACAGAAAGCCAAGAACCAAAGAAAAATGTGTAAAATTGCACCATGATTACAAATAATAAATACAATCAGCTTCCATTTTCTGCGGGTTCTGTATGTATGGATTCAATTACCCTGAGTGGAAAATATTAAAAAACAAATCCCATCTGTATTAAACCCACACGGGCCACTTTCCTCTCATCATCCCCAAAGACACAGCGGAACAAGCACTTATGCAGCAATGACGCTGCCTGAGGTGCACACTCTGGAGAGCAGTGCAGACTAGGGGCTGATGTGTAGGCCACCTGTGGGCTCAGTTTACAGGTACATACCTGGCACTTGCGGCAGATGCTGACACAGACGCAGGAGCCGTGCTGTGAAAGGCCCAGATGCCAGTGGCTCCAAGGGAGGACTGTGCCTCAGGACAGTGCTCAGTGTAGGCACACTCCACGGCACTCACAAGATGAGACACCTCGTTGGGCCTCTCAGAGACATCATTAAGCCACACACAAATATAGCCAAAGTCATACAAAACCTCAGGTGTAGAGGAAGGTGCTACTCAGTGAATGTAAAATACCATGGAATAATAAGTGCTACTATCTATTTAGGTGTTGGAATTGAACCCAGGCCCTTGTGCTTGTCATGCAGGCACTATTCCACAAAGCTAGATCCCTGGCAAGTGTTGCTTTTTAAAAATCAGAGCAAGTTCAAAGTTGTTCCACTTAAGCTCCTCAGCCACCTGTTCTGCTGTCTCACACAGAGGTATTACTGCTGTCACTCACGCCCCGAGTATAAAGTAATCCAGGAGAATGAGCAGCAAATTCTGGCTCTTGCTCTCACATCACTCAGACACACCTGGCTTCAAGAGTCGTGCCCTTCTGGCGCTAGATGAAAGCACTGGGTCTAAATTTCCTGTGGCATTTCCCACAGCCGACTCTGCTGCCATGACAGGGCATGTCACCACTCCGTGACGGAGCCAAGGCCTGGGTGCATGCAGGATAAATGTTCCTCAGTTGTACACAGACATTCACAGGGGCTCCTGTGAGCTTGACCCAAGAAGAGCACTGTTTCTGACTAAAACTGAAAACTCACCTGACTTGCCTGACTTCGTCATTCTTCAAATACAGAACAGTATTTTTCTTAGAAGGCACAATTCCAACTTGCAACAGATACACAATGGCATCTTTCCCTATTCTGACAGTTTGATTCAATTTACAAGGGCCTATGCTGAAGAACAGTGTGTCCACTATCTAATGATCTACAGCAATCGCTTTCCAATAGAATGCACTGTACTTACGTCAACGTCCTCCTGCGTGAACGTTTCTGGGTCCTCCCCCATCATGTTGGCTAAATGTCTCTTCCCTAAGTTGAATTCTTCAATCTGTTTTTTAATGAAGTCTTCTGTGTATGTTTCGCGTCTGGAGGCGGGGACATTTTTCTTTGTTGTTACAACTGTGGTATGAATTGGCCTTGGTAGCTAACAGAAAATATAAAAGGAAAGAAAAGATGGCATATTCAACAGTGCTCTAAGAGGCTGTCTCTAAATTAAATAGGGGATTCACAACAGATTTCCTTGTAGATTTCAGTAGTATAAGTTTTGTTGCAGAACTTAAATCTTAGGCTAGGTAGTATCTTTCAGCATTACAAAGATTCCCACTGGCATGAAATACTTTTTACCATGAATTCAATTCTGTTGAAACACTATAATACTGAAATATCGTAACTCTTTCAGCCACCTAATTAAATCTGCCTGGAATAGCATACTGGTCCTCCTGTTTCAGTCTCCTTAGCAGTGGGACTATAAGTGTGTGCCACCATGCCCGATTTTGGGGCCAGTCTGGTATGCAGTACTGGAGATGGAACTTGGGTCCTTATACTTGCCAGGCAGGTGTTTAGAATGCTGAGCCATCTCCCCTGCTCTACAACTTCAATTTTGAATATAAGAAAATTTATATGTGTTTTCGATCTTGTTAGTCTTACCTTTACATTTTCAATGCTTCCAATTTCTTTCTATCACTAGGTGGAATTTTTAAAAAACTTGTCCTTCAGTCCCAGTTCGGACAGTGTATAGCCTGCTCTTGTTTTACCAGAATGCTTCAGAATAAAATGTTTAAATGTAGTTCTATCAACTCATGAAACAAAACCACACCCACTGCACTCTCACTGGCTCACCAGCAGTGTCCATTCTCCTGTCCTCCTGTGTATCAATGTCTCTTGCTCTGACTTCCTGTCTTGTTCCTGCACCTGTGTGTCCCTAGCCTGTCACTCTACAACTTTTGCCTCTTTCTGCAGTGTCCTTTCTGCCTACCACAGCCACTGCGTATTTTCAATTTTCTGCATCTTCAAAGCTGAAGTTTCAACAGTTTTTTTTTTTTTAAATCTCATCTTTTTGCCACCCCACCTGAAAAGCTTAAGACTGTCCACATCAGTGTGAAGTAGCTGTTGTACAACACGGTGGCCCCTTCACCCACAGAGATCTTTCAAGATCCCTGGCGGAAACCTGAAAACAGAGGTATCACCAAGCCCTGCATATGTACATACCCTACAAAAAAGTTTATGTTACACAGCATGCACTGGGCAAACAATAACAATAATAAACAGAACAATTAGAACTACAATACTACAGTTAAGATTAGGTAGATGAGGCCTCTTGAAAGAGACAAGACAAGCATGTTTGGACCGCAGCTGTCAAGAGATAACTGAAACTATAGAAATAAACACTGGGGTAAAGGGGCCTAATGTGATCTTCTATTTGGTTGAACAACTTTCTTCATCTATATTTTCCACAATTGTCCTTTTCATCTTTGGTTTCTACAACATTTTAGTATTTTCTTATGAGAAAGGGTCAATACTGACTTCCAAGTTTTTTTCTTTAATTGTAAAATATCACATCTATCTATATTTTCCAGCCTTTGTGACCTTTGGGGGCAGGTTTCTTACTGTTAACATAAATGAAGTTTACACATATTTGCAGAAACTGTTATTGTTTAGAAAGTGCTTGAAAAGCGTACCTCTAATTTGCTACTTATCTAAAAGTTCTTTAGGATTTTTAAAAAATGTATCTACATAATCCTCAAGAATATGATATCCTAAAAATTCACAACATTTGTCAAATTTACAAAGTTGTCACAGCACTAACACTAAGCTACTGAATATATCTGTCAAAGTTATATATTATTCCAGCGAGGAAACTCATACAAAAATATTTACATTCATAGAAGTCCACCGTGTGGCTAGTACAGTGCACTATGATTATGTAACACGAGGCAGACGGCATGCAAAACACAGCTCCTTAGGCAAAAGCACTAAGTCTTCCTGGAGAGAACTGCTTTGCCACTGTTAAGAACAATTCCCAACAAAATTTTCTACAGACTTCATTTCTAACCAAAAAGCTGTAAGAGCTAATGCTCACCAGACTCTGTGTTTACAGAACAGTACAGATACAACCTGACAGATTTGTTTCCTTCTGAAAACAACCAGAGGGTTACCGGAGTATGATTTCAAGCTAGCAGGCTGCCAAAGAAGCAGACATGCTGCCAGCAACGCTGCCCAAACTGGCCAAGGCCAGCGTTGACTCTACTGTAATGGTATTACTGGAGTTCTAAGGAGTTTCTTTTTAGTTTAGTTGGTTAAAAAAGGAACAAAGACTATGCTGCTAATATGACTATGAAAGGAAGGAAAACTGCAATGAGGAAGTTTTAAGAGGACAGACTGCAGTCAGATTAGGAGGTGCGACACAGGGGCTCCCAACACAGGGACTCCGGACAGTGGCTGTGGTGACCTTGCTGAGCTGGCTCACATGGCAGGGAGCACCGCCTGTGCTTCACCTGGAGGCTGTGTTAGGGCCCCCAGAACACCTGAAAGCAGGCCAGGGACACAGCTCCAGCAGCTGAGGAGCCAGAACGCAGTGGCCCAAGCAGGCTCAGTACAGGCAGAATGCTGTCCAGGTGAGATGGACTCTAACTATGGCATCCTCAAGAGTCACACTCAATGCAGATTATCTGAGTGAGGTGCCCAATTTACAGCTCTGGGAATATTTGACAGGAAAGAATGAATTCCTCTGCAGGAAACCAGGGTGCTGCCATGAGGGAAAACAAATGCTAGGTTAAACAAACTAGGAAACTCACTTCATTGCTGAAAAGTCAACATTGACAGTCATACGCAAACTTAGAAGTTGACACTCATCAATTACAGAATGAGTGGACGAGCTTGAATCATGTTTGAAATGAACCAAGTATCAAAAATTAATTGTTTGGACAATCAGGGAAATTAGAACTCAGAATGGGTAATAGATGATAATTCTGGTAGATATGGTAGCAGCATGGAGGCTATGTTTTTAAATATCTGTTAGAGGTGTGTATTCAAGTACAAGTAAAACACAAATGCCTTGAATTTACAAGGACCAGTCTGGCAAAGAAAGAGAAAATGACTCACAAAGCAACTGAGCTGCTATCAATGCTTGCTGACAGATACACAGGATTCATTACATTCTATTCTATATATGCTTGGTATTTTTCATAATAAAATTCTGAAAATTAAACTCCAAGTTAATTTAATAAATGTGAACAACTTCTATGGGCCAGGCCCTGTAATTGCCATAATGAGTTAAGGAAACATGAAATATAAGAGAGGTAAAGTATTGAAGCTACTGATCCCATCTGGCAAAAGAATAACAGAACAGGTGTGACATGTACACATACTGGGACACATATCTACATACACACACATATAAACTTTTTACAAGTGTTTTGGGCTTGGGGTTTTTGAAGGTCTTGCTCTGTTGCCCAGACTGCTCTGGAATTCCTGGGCTCACAAGCTCACTACATCCCACTGCTCTGCCCCTCCCCCTGCCTGTTGGCCTCTGGGCATGAGCTGTGTGCCATGTCTGCATATTTACCAGGCAGTGAGAACTGATGGGCTCCCTGCAGTCACTGTGGTATAGTCAGTGAGTGGCCTGGCAGGAATGAAAAGGCTATGGGTTTGGCTATTCTTTTCCTCAAGAAGTTTATAAAGCCACTGCATGACCAAGCCCCAAACACGTCAGACACTGAGACAACAACACAAGAAGCACACGAGGGCCTGTTACTGCTACCCATGCTCAAAGAGGACTCCCAGTATTCTGCCACTTGGGGCTGATGCCCCATGTGCCCCCTTCCTCCTGAGTGCATGCTGAATCTAGTGATTTGATTCTGATAAGCAGACTACAATTGAAAAGACAGGTGGCACTTCTGAAATTAGGATCCAAGAAACTCTGTCCTCCTACTGGTTCACTATGTTCATCAATTTGAGAGAAAGCAGATGTGACAGATTGTCCAGAACAGAGTTGGGGTGTGGCCTGCAAAGATCAAAGCTCTGCTACATGCACAACTGAGACAGCTGGGCAGTGGATCCCCCAACACTGGACTGCCGTTGCAGGAGACACTGAGCAAGGGGGCCTAACAAAGGCCTCAACCTCTGACGCCCCCCAAACCTGGGGGATAACAATACCTGCTGTTTTAAGCTACTAAATTTTGGGGTAATTTATTTTACTCCAATAAATAATGAATTCAGTCACCATCCTAATTACAATAATGAAGCCAAGTACAACATGACTTACTTTCTATAAGGAAAAAAGAGTACCAGGCTCTCTCTAAATGAGAAATTCATAAATTGCTCTGTAAGGAACACACAGATTTTAATGTAGAGGCATTTTCATAATTAAAGCAAGGAAACACACTAGACTATCTTTCTAAGGATGAGATGAAATCTCAAAGGCAACAACTTATCTGCCAAAGGAGTTTTCATTTGCATTAGTAATAAATGGGAAAATACACATACGCCCATTCACACAAATTACCTGGGAGGGGACATAAGAAATTTATATATCTGTATAAAGTATCTAATGCAAAAGTATCTTAATTTTATTTTTTCTAAGAATTTTTAGCCATTTATCAAAAAAAATCAAGGTATTACTGTAAACCTAAGGAAGGCTGGGATAAATACAGGATATTGCAACTTCCAAGAGTCCACTAGAGAGAATAAGAAGATATTTCAGACAGAGATAGGAATGTGCTTACGATGAAACCAAAATTTGACACCATTATTCTTCTCTGGGATATGGTCCAAATCAACAAAGGCATATGGTTAAGTCAAATTGGAAGGTTGAGGCATTGAGGAAGTGCTTAGTGAAAACCTAAATATTAAGACACTATCCTAGCAGTATTCTGTAGCAATTTTTTAAAACATTGAGTAATAATTTGTCTATTGCCTTTTCATATTATAAGCATCAGAAATACATGGAAAACTAAGTTAGTGTATATATATATATACACTGACACTGACAGAAGATTAAAGAATTCATGGGCAATTTTTGTAGAACTCACTGTGGTACAATATTTTCATTTATGATAAGCAAAAAAGCTGAAGCACTTTCGCATGGCAGAGCAGTTCCTACTTGACTTCCGCCAAACTTGCGAGACTTGGGAAACCTGAACGCACCCTCTGCCCTTACCTGCGTGCTTAGAGGTGAGGTACCAAGCAGTGCACCCCACCAGTTCAGGTAACACCTCACCTCTGCCTCGTGGGTCACAATGGTAGCGGCTGCCCCGGCTGTTTTCAGGACCTTGCAGGCAACCCAAAGGAGGCTGAGACGCCGACCCCCTCCCCTAGGCCGGCGCCAGCGTGTGATGGTGACCCAGCTCTCGACGTCGGCAGGCCAAAATTCCACCGTCGGCGCGCGCTACGCTGCCACTTCCGGGCGTGGTCCACGCTGGGCCGTGTGGCCTGGCGTCACCCAGCCACCGTGACTTCACTCCCCTGCCTCCGACCACCTCACCCGGGACTCGGGCCGCCCTGCGTCTTCATCCAGAAGAAAAGAAATTCTACTCTCGGGAGGGGAGATCTATGACTTGCTCCTCCGTTTTCACAAGTCCAGCAGCCCTGCTAGTTCTCACAGAAACCCGTCTCAGTGACCAGTGGAGCGCGAGCGGGCGAACAGGGGGTGTCGGCAGCATTCTCTCGCCGAATTTTCCCGCCCGGAACCCCGCCGCCAACACAGGCACGACCCGCGCGGTCGGGAGCGTCGCTCGGCCTCGGCCCTCAGCCGCTGCTGCAGCGGCGGCTAACCGAGTGTCCACCTCGGCACCCAAGCCTCAGCCTTCCCTGACACCCCGAGGACGCGCGAGCCACCGGGGAAGGTTTCACCGGCCTCACGACCACGGCGACCAGTTCCCCCGGGACTGACCTGGGGTCCGGTACTTGACTGAAGGCCGGCCGCCGAAGCTCTCCAGGGCCCTTGGCTCCGGGCAAGGATGACCCGAGGGCCGAGGGAGAGCCGGTAGGAAAGCACCGCGCAGCAAGACACACAGGGCGCCGCCATGTTGGCCGTGGGAGAACCGGGTGGGCGGGGCAAAGGTGACATTGCGCAGGCGCAGACGCGCGCCGTGCGCCTGAGGCTGTCGGGATAGGTGAGGGCGTTCCCGTGAGGCTATGCATCCAGCCGCTGATTGGCTATAAGGAGTGCATAGTTCCACCTCTGGGCGGGGTCTCTGAAGCTTGGGATTTAGCGGGCATCTGCACTGTTTTTTTTTTTTAGTGTCCTGCGCCCCGACGTGTGAGCGGGTATCTAGCCAGTTGTTCTTTCCTGCCCAGTGCTGCACCGCCATGCGCATCTCTCTGAACCCTGTCCGGGCGGCAGACTGCCAAGCGCGCCTCCCTCTGCATTCCTCCACACAGGTGGCCTTTGCAGTCCTTTCTCACGTCCGGTAGGCCTAGGGCCGCGGTAGCTGCTTGCCCGCCTTCCCACACGAGGGTTACCCTTCTTTCGGCCGTCCACGCCGCTCAAGGTCAACCGTGGCACCTGGCAGTGGCCTTCACGTGGTGTGACTCCAGGCTGAGTACAAGCACCGCCAAAGCCCCGGTGCTTTCCACCAAGTCACACCCAATAATCCACTCCCGGAGGCTTCCACACCTGAAAAACCGCACGATAAAACATAGAAAATCGAAATGGTGCAAGGTGACAAGCAAACAAACATCTCACAAACCAACATTTGAGCATGAAAAAAGTAGAAGCAGAATAACGTCAGAGTAAATACCAGTACTTTCAGTGAAATGCATCTAATTGTATGAGAAGCTCCCCCATTTGTTTTCATTGTTATGTTTTGATAGAGTGAAAAAATCACCAGAAAGTGGCAGAGATGCATGAAGTAGAATTAGGAAGTCAAGGCTGTATAGCACACTAAAATAGATGCCTTTAAGTATCAGTTCCTACATGTCACAGAATTTTTCAAAGCTTATATATAGGAATTTAAACAACTAGAAAACAATCAAATGTATGGAAGCAAAATTTATATTATTGGAAATAATTTATGCTGATATGCATAAACTATGTGCTGATACTAGCTTTAAAGTTATGGAGAATTTCTTATTTTTTAAATCCACGTTACGGTCCTCTATTAGAATGCAGCAAAGTAAGCGGAGCACATTTCCCGCTGCGGGGTGGCACTTGTACTCATTAAATTTCCCGCTAAGTTGAAGCTGGGGACACACAGAGCTGCAGGGGGACACCGGGTGTGTGATTTGGAGAGGAAAAGATTGGAGTGTACCAATGCACATTTAAAATATCAAAAAATGTAGTTCTTAGACGGCTGAAGCTTTCTTTCCTTTTATTTTTCTCTCCTTTTTTGAGCATCTGTCATGACAGTCATCCCAGGGATTGGAAGTCCAGTACGACAGGGTCCTATGTAAGCTGAGTTCCGATTCTGTAGTCAATTTGCAAACACCAAGGGAGTAAAAATATTGCACTAATTAACAGCAAGTGCTGTTGAGAGTGAGGAGGGGTAGCAGGAGATGCTGACATGACTGTAAATCAACACAACTCTCATGAAATGAATCGAGGAATCAGAGACTTGCTAAAGTTAAGGCAAGGACACCCAAAAAGCGATCAGTTGCATTCTGGGTACATGACCCTGCAGGAATCCACGCAGGCTGTAGCAGGAGACACATATAAGAATGCTCATAGCAGCCTGCTTGTATAGGACAATTAATCTTCTACTGGCAAAAGGCTAGGTAAAGGAGGACCATGCAACAATGACAACAAAGGAGGCACAACACACATAGGACATGAAGAGGGTTCACCTGGTGGAACAGAAGACAGGACTCGCAAAAGACGGTACTCACGTGTGCACACGCAGTGTGATGACTGCGCTGTGTAAATCTGGACCGGGCAGAGCCAAGCAAAGTAGGGCCGAAGCATTTATTCCCCAGGTAGGAAAACCATAAAGGAAAGCAATAGAAAGGTCGGAACATGATTTGGGTATTTGGGTAGTGAACTCCTGTGGGAGGAGGACAAGGACATCACAGACAAGGCGCAGGGGACCGTGTGGTTTAGAGGACCTAGAGCTGTCCTGTGGGCACACCGTGCTGGTTTGAAAACACCAAAAAAAAAAAAAAAAAAAAAAAAAAAAAAAAAAAAAAAAAAAAAAAAAAAAAAAAAAAACATAAAAAGGGCCGGCAAAATAGCTCAGCGGATTAAAGCGCCTACAATCAGGGGTTCAATGCCCCAGCTGCTGTGCTGGCCCCGCCCCCAGGGTGCACTGAGAAGGCAATTGAGACTTGGTGTGGTGGCACATGCCTGTAATCCTAGCTCTTGGGAGGATGTAAACAGGCAGATCACTGCAAGTCTGATCTAGTAGTGAGACCCTGAACAGCCTGTAAACCCACCCCTCTCTAAAATACAAATAATAAATAAAAAAGGAAGAAAAGACCACACAGGATCTCAGGGGATGCTTTCCTCCCTCTAGTGTAAACTGGGTGGAAAGACCTGCCTAGGGAGAATGAAGTGGAGGTTTCGGTGGACACGCCTGGACTTTAGACATAAAAGGTGAGCTGCTCCATCTCCTCTCTCCTGAAAGGGCCTTTCTGAGAACAAAGAAAGTGTGTGTGTTGGTCTGCACACAGCCTTTGGACGGGTTCCGCAGCTGGGCTTTCCTAGGCCTGCAGCCTCCCACCACACCTCAGTTAGCACCTTGAGAGACACAGAGCCAGAACCACGACACTGAGGTAATGCACACATTTTACATCATTACAGTTTGACTTAATGTAGAAGTCGCAAACCTGGGAATTACTAAGTCCTGCTTGTGCTGTAGACTCCTGTATCTGGGCCCAGGGTTCAACATGCGTCCTCTGGACAACTTGGGGGGTGTTTCCTGTCTCCTTTCTTTTTTAGCTTATGGTTTGTAATTACATTAAACCACCAGCAATACCTTTCTCCCTGTTCCCGCCTCGCTGCTCTGTCAGATTCCTCTCCATTCCTCACCACCATCACTCTTGTTACTGCAGTAAAAATATATCACAGAAACGTTCCCACTCCACTCTCAGTGATGTGACTGCATTCATGTTCTTGTGCAGCCGGTGCCTCTATCTTTACCCAGAATTTTTAATCTTTCCCCACAGAAAATTGTACTTGTTGCACACTAACTCCTTACCCTAACACACATACACATACACACACACAGAGAGAGAGAGAGAGAGAGAGAGAGAGAGAGAGAGAGAGAGAGAGAGAGAGAGAAACACTCCTGGAAACCACTATTCTACTCCCTGTCTGAATCGCTTGCTTGCTTTAGGGGCCTCACGCCCGGGGACTCAAGAGCAGTTATCCTCTAGGGCCATTATTCACTCAGCACAGTGTCCTCTGGATGCCTCTGTGCTGCCGCAGGGGCCAGATTTCTTTTTTGAAGGTTGGACAATGTTCCATTCTGCGTGTGACCTCACGTCGCTTATGAGTTCATCCCTAGGTGGGCACTCGGGCTGTTTCTGCCTTTGTGTGCTGTGAACGTGGGCGACTGAATATCTGCTCGAGTGTCTGCTTTTGCCTGGTTTGGGTGCATGAGGTGTTACTTAAGAGTATGGTGAGAGCTGGAGCTAGGAAAATCTATTACACTGACGGCGCATTGTCATTAACCCCAAGTCCTCACTTTGAACACACTTAGCCCGCTGTCCTTGTCCCTTTCTGCAGCAGTTCTGGAATGCTCTTTCTGGAATGTCACTGTGCTGTCATGGCTGCCTCTATGTGCCTTTCCTTGTCATTGTGCCTTCAGAGAAGAGCCGGAAGTCACATGGTGCCAGGTGTGGTGGGTGAGGTTGGCAAGGACATGCTGTAATGCTTTTTGCAAGACCGCCTTTCCACCGGATGGCACTCGGCAGCAACACATGCTACGCTTTTGATGACTCCTCCTGAAGATACTCAGGAAAGAGGGCTTCCAGAGGTGCTTCAGAAATTAGCAGGAATAATGGGATCTGTGTGTCTACTCCATGTGGGGTGGCGGACTATGGGATTAATGGCAATGTGACTTTTACTACAGCCAGTTTTCTTTTTTAATTTAAAGCTACCCTATGGTTTGACCACAACCTGCACACTTAGAAATGCAATTTCAGATATGATTTTTTTAAAAAATGTAGTCAGATTTTTAACTTAATCCCCAAGGTGTCCAGGACAGAAAATGTAGGTAATAATTACAACTTGAAAAGTCTCTAGTTATCAAGAGCACTCCAAGATAGGCAAATGGAATAGATGATGTAAGAAACCAAGCAATGTAAAATTCACTGGAAAAATATTTAGGAAGTAATTTCTGTATTCAGTTGCTGTATAACAAGCTTCTAGAACCATTTAACAACAATATCTGCCTCAGTCGAGAAATAAATCTATTCTTTTGAGATGCCTATATTTCACCATATTAATTGAGTGATAGTAAATAACAAATGGGGCGCTGTGTTCTGTGCGGCGGCGGCCGAGGCGGAAACTCGGCCAGAGCGGCTCCATCGGCTGACAGAAGCGAAGTCGGGGCAGCGCGAGCTTGAGCGCGGCCGAGCCCGCTGCGCCTTCCGGGCGGGGGGACGAGCGGGCCCCGCGGCGTCATCGGCGGCGAGGAGTCGGCCAGCCGGGTCCACCATGTCGGAAGCGGGTGAGGAACAGCCCATGGAGACGGCGGGCGCCACCGAGAACGGACACGAGGCCGCCCCCGAGGGCGAGTCGCCAGCCGGGGCCGGCAACGGGGCCACGGCGGGGTCTGGAGGCGGAGCCTCGGCGCCACCGAGCGGGAACCAGAAAGGCGCCGAGGGCGACCAGATCAACGCCAGCAAGAACGAGGAAGACGCAGGGAAAATGTTCGTTGGTGGTCTCAGCTGGGATACGAGCAAAAAAGACTTAGAGGACTATTTTACTAAATTTGGAGAGGTCGTTGATTGTACAATAAAGATGGATCCGAATACTGGACGGTCAAGAGGGTTTGGGTTTATCCTCTTTAAAGATGCTACCAGTGTGGAAAAGGTCCTAGACCAAAAGGAACACAGACTGGATGGCCGGGTCATTGACCCCAAGAAAGCTATGGCCATGAAGAAGGACCCTGTGAAGAAAATCTTTGTCGGGGGCCTGAATCCTGAAGCCACTGAAGAAAAGATCAGGGAGTACTTCGGCGATTTTGGGGAGATTGAAGCCATTGAACTTCCAATGGATCCCAAGTTGAACAAAAGACGAGGTTTTGTTTTCATAACTTTTAAAGAAGAGGAACCTGTGAAAAAGGTTTTGGAGAAAAAGTTCCATACCATCAGTGGAAGCAAGTGTGAAATCAAGGTGGCCCAGCCCAAAGAGGTCTATCAGCAGCAGCAGTATGGCTCAGGGGGCCGTGGAAACCGCAACCAAGGGAACCGAGGCAGCAGCGGTGGTGGTGGAGGTGGAGGTCAGAGTCAGAGTTGGAATCAGGGCTACAGCAACTACTGGAACCAGGGCTACGGCTACCAGCAGGGCTACGGGCCCGGCTATGGCGGCTACGACTACTCGCCCTATGGCTATTACGGCTACGGCCCCGGCTACGACTACAGTCAGGGTAGTACAAATTACGGGAAGAGCCAGCGACGCGGTGGCCATCAGAATAACTACAAGCCATACTGAGGTGGCGGCAGGAGCAGCCGGCGACTGACCGCACGCGCTTTGTTTGGATACGGAGTAAACACAATTATGTACCAAATTTAACTTGGCAAACTTTCTATGGCCTACTCCCTGTGCATCTTATTTAAAATTTTCCCCTTGGCAATCACTCTCCTGTTTACTATTTGCAGAGCTCTAGTTTTAGGCAGCGTGTGGTGTCTCGGGCCAGAGTGGCATTAGGGGCTGATCCGTTAACAGGTTACTCAGAACCAGAGTGGAGGGTCCGCTTCCTGCTGCCGCTCTGCAGCCCAGACCTGTGGACCCTGGTTGTAAAGAGTCAACTGTATCTTAGGAAACCAGTGTCACCTTTTTTCACCTTTTAATTTTATATTATTTGTGTCATACATTTCCTGTACCGGAAGTGTTAATTTTACTGTACTTTTTGGTACCTCTGGGAATCTAATGTATTGTATTTTACACGTGTCCTGATTTTGCCACGACCTGGATACTGAAGCTATCCAAGCTTTTGAAATAAAATTGTAAAAACAAAAAAAAAAATAAATAAAATAAATAAATAAATAAATAAATAACAAATGGAATGAGTATCTTGTATCTTCTTTATTCCACTGCTCGGTGTGGGCCAAATTCCTCCACATCTGCTCCTTACCTAGGAGCTGTCAATTATGTTTGCTGTGAAATTGACAGCACACGTAGGGAGCTGTCAGTCACCGCTGCTGTGATGCTTCAAGCATCATTTCTCTGGGCGAAGTTAACGAAAATAGAACAGATTTACATGGGACATAAAGGTGGATCAGCCACAGCATTTTCTGTGCCTGGAAAATACTTCCCAGCAGAGCCAGGGCCAGGTCCATGTGTGCAGGACCTGCTCTTCTTCTGCTTACTTGCAATTTCTTTGCATAGATTCTAACGTCTTTACAAAGTGCGTGTAGACCATGAAATCAGTTATTGCGAAAGGTTAGTGAGACTTGAAGTGGTTCCTCTATCTGAAATAATGGTAAGCAGAAACTATTTCATGGCATCTTTTTCTCTATTTTCTTTTCATTTTATATGTTTGGTATAGGGTCTCACTACCCAGCTCAGACTCATAGTGATGCTCCTGTTTTCATCTTCCCCAGAGCTGGGATTACAAGAGTGTGCCATCACGCCCAGACTCAGTTGCTAGCTCAGCATGCCCTGGGGGAGGGGCTGGCACAATGTGCAGGATGGGGGATTGAACCCTGGTCCCTGCACTTGCCAAAGCAGATGATTAGTCCACTGAGCTATTTCCTGACCCTCTTCTTTTCTTTTATGGTACTGTGGACCAAACTCAGGGCCTTGCACAAGCCATGCCAGCATTCTGCATGGACAGAGCTGCACTCTGGCCCTGCCCTCTGGCTCCATTCACCCATCCTGAGCAGGGACTTGGACCTGATACAAGATTCCTCTGCGTGGATGGCGAATGAAGGAAAAGATGACCTAGCAAAGAGCATCGTGTGACCAAGGGTATAGGCTGGATAGTCAGGATGCTAGGCTGTGAGAATTTAAAAAAATAATATGAGCAATAAATATATTTGAAACCAATAAAAGCACTAAGAGTTTGGTAGAAATAAATACATTAGCAATTGAATTTCAGGAAACTACGATTCAAGTGAAACTCCTTGAGACATAAAAAGATTATTTTAGGACAAATAAAGGAAGGGCCACTTTACACCACAGGGCAACAGCTTAAAAAGCACAGTGCTCCTGAGCAGTCCATTGATGTAGCCTGAAAATGCAAAGAAGCCCGCAGTTGTGATCCAAATCTGGAAGCTGGGAAGTGCTCTGCAATTGTGGTTTTCACTCTGAATCTTCTCAGGCAGCAAAGGTGAGCACAGGGGAGGGATTTAGGTGGGCCATGGAGACGATTCTAAGAAACTCTGCATAAAGGATCATTACAGTGATTATGTGTGCATGTGCACACCAACCACACAGACACACACACACACACACACACACACACACATTGTGCATAACTTCACAAACTCAAAGGGCACTGTGTAACATTATGGGACATTCACAGAGTGCTGCTTTAAGAACCATAGGTGCCTTATCTTGTTTGATCCACAGACTGTCCCCAGGAGCAAGGTACTGGTCATGCCCTACCATCACTCTCAGGCAAGCCAAGATCTGCAAATGTTAAGTTACTCAACGCCCTAAGGCAGGGAAGGGGTGGATCCACTGGAGTGACGTCCCATGGGGGTGCAGCCTCACTGCTTCGTGTCAGCATCCGCTGTCTCCATGAGTGTGTCAGGAGCTGGAGCACTTGCGATTTTGTAGCCTCTGGTCCCTGATCCCATCCCTTTCATGGACTTAATTCCTTTGTCCTCCTGTTTCAGCACCTGGATGTCACCTGAGTCCCCATCTTGTCTCCTGTGTAAACGCATGATTTCATATTTGCCTGGGTTCCTCTCTGGAGGTCAGAAACCGGCCTCGCAGATGTGTCTTCTCTGGCTCGCAGTGCTGCATGGGGTGTGTAACTGGAACTCAGATGCCTTCGGCAGATCACACGTCAGTCTTTGACCACACTCCCCTGCCATGGTGTCCTATATTGGGCTGCTCCCAAGTTCATGTTCCATCCTTGTCTTCTACATCACCAACTGTCACTGCACAGGGTCCAAGGAGGTTATCTGGAAGGAAGGTGGGAACTTTAACTCTCCCCCATCCCTAGTGTAGGTTCACCAACCTGCACCACAGGAGAAAAATCTCAGGATGTGCCTGATAAGAGGCATCAGCGGATCAATGAGGCAGAGAGAAGTACACACTCAGCAAGGCTTAAGGGGTCACAGGCGAGGTACGTTATAGTCTGGGGGTGCCCTTAAGATGCACAATCTATAAATGCATTCCTAGGGTCTGCCAGGTTATCTGTCAGTTAGCCTCCACTTTGTTTTGTTAGGGTGCAGACCATATGCATATATTTGAGGGTTAGAGAAACAGGCCCTGGTTATTAGTGCTTGCTTTCTCCTTTGTAAGGGCCGAGTGTCCCGTCGCGGAAGAAGACCCCAAGAGTCAGGCTCTCATGCAACACGCAAAGGGTATTTATTTTCCAGGCATGCGTGGGGCACACTGAACACGCAGGAACAGTGGGCCCCGATGAACATTTGGGCTAGGATTATAAAGGCAAAAACTGCAAAGCAAGCATAGTTACAGAAGCAGATGGCATTGGTTAGTTTAAATTGACCTTCACAACAATTGGTTGGCACAGGAATTGGGAAGAATTGTGAGAACTGTTTGTTTCAGTTGAGTGTTATCTTTAGGGCCTTTGCGGCTGGGAGGCAAGGGACTTTTTTATCTTAGGACAGCTGCAGGTGCAGTATCTCAAGGATATTTTGTTGACCTTCTAGGATGGAGCCTATGTGACTCAGGCCTCACACTGAGTCTACGTGACTCGGACCTCACACCTTGAGGGTGGAAATCCATGGAACTGTGAAAGGTGGAAAGCCAGAGACTCAGCTGTGGGCCCAGTTTATAGCCTGACTGCATCTTTGAGATGCTCAGAAAGTTTTGGAATGTATTTCCTGGAAGGGAGACTTTTGATTGTGCCCTGAAGCTGCAGTTTTCTTAAAAGTACAATTTTAAGATTATGATCTTCCTCATTCCTTTCTAGTTATCTTTCCCACTATCTGCTTTGCTGCCCTGAGGGTTATGTATGTGCATTTGGTAGGTGCCTCCTTGTGCAGATATGGAGCTCCAAGCTGCTCGGATCTTGCTTACACAGCAAAGATTGTGAATGCTAAAGTTGCAGGACCCAGTGGAGTCTTGCGGAGAGGATAGACAGGATTTGGGGCCTAGGAAGGCCCTCCCAACACCCCCAACTGACGTGGCTGCCCAGCTGAAAAATCAAATTTTGATATTTTTAGAAATTAAAGTAAAAATGTGGACTATAGAGTCTATTTCAATGCTACCAACCAATATCTAGTAATACATGTTTTGCAAGATGCTAGATATATGCCTTTCAAAGGTCGACAGCTACAGAGGGGAGAAAGATATTTACATAAATAAGCTAATTCTAGAAAGGCTATAACAGTCATGAAAGAATTGCAGAATGATTTAAGAAATCAAGAAGGAAAACATCATATATGCTCAAATGCATCAAGATGGTTTTATTTCCTAAATGTTTTATAGAGTTGCAAATCAAAATGTAGAAACCATATTTCTTTATTTCATTTCTTTATTCTTGGCAGAGCAACTTCTAAACTCCATGAAAGCAAATGTATCCTATTTTATAATAACTACAAAGTAGGATTTTCTGTCTCCATTTATAAAATCATGTGATTAAAAATCTATTCCCTGAGATCCTTAGATGACTCTTCAGTATTTGCACACTACCTTTCCCATTTGAAGGTTCCTAAGGAACCTTCCTGGCTCACGTTTCTAAGCATTTCCCAAATCGAGAGTCAGGCCTGGTGCTCCCGTTGCATCTGGCTGCAGGGAGGGCACTGCCTCCTAGTAGGCGGCTGAACTGTCTCTCTTTATGGACAGTTTTCTATCCTTCAGTTGTTAGCACCTACATGATGCTATTTGGATTTAGACCCAAAAGAACATTCTCTCTTAGATGAAATACAGATTTCCTAAAATGTGCCCTTCTAACCAAGCTATTAGAGAAACACTCGAACTGACCTTCACAACTAAAAATATTTGTGCCTATGTAATAAACCCATGTTGTCCTGCCATCTTTATTATATGGCCAACAGACTCTAGGTATAGAATACTGATCTCAGGGCATGAACTTGCCAATGTTTCCAATCTTTGGAACTCCTTATCCTATCAGCATGATCTGTTTCGTTATGTTTTCAAAATCAAGAATGCAATTTTGAAATTCAAGGAGCTTCTGCAGTTTATAGCAGGGAACATAGAACTAATAGAGTGAATTAGCAGGACCTCTACATTTTAATAGAGATGCAGTAGGTACAAGTATAGATCTGTCCTCTTATTAACATTGGACTAACAACCATACACCCGGTTGTGTGGCCAAATACAGTCAACAGAAATAATGCCAATTGGTTTCACTAGAAAGAAGGTTTTTTGCCAAGTATGAATTAGCTTGCAAGAACTACTGAAAGGCAATGAGGTCAAGCCATGGGTGACCTCTGAGGACAGCTTCCAGTCCCTACAATGTCACGGCCTCTGCCATGAGCAGCTGGAGCCAGAGCTGTCTTTCTTCTGCCTTGTTGCTCTAAGCTTGCTTAATTCAGGTAGAAACTCAGGTCTCATATGAGTGCCTTACGTTGGCAGGAGCTGAGTCAGACCTAGATGCCAACTCTTTGTCTTAGCAGTGTAGAAAGGGGAGAGAGGTTAAACTGTTCTTGCTCAGTGCTCTGTTGCTGATGGTTTTCTAAGCAGTATTTGAGAGCATAAAGGCTCACTAAAGGGATGGACATCAAGAATTGTTTCTGTAACATGTGATGAGGATATGGCTTAAATATCTGCCAGATTGTTGGGGAGATGCCCTTGAGGTCCTGCCTCTAACACCCCTTGAGGACAGGTTCCTTGTCAGTCTTGTTCATTGCTGTCCCCAGCACAGTGGTGCAGCACACAGCAAGCAGTGAGTGCAGAGTTGTCCAGTGAGTTTGATCAGGTGAGATCTATGTTGTTTTTTTTCTCCCATCTCAACTAATCTTTGCTAGTGACTACTCCCCAGTCCCATGCCATAGAGACATCATCTTTTATGATTTTGTGGTTTGATTTTCTTTTCCTAAGCTGAAAATGTATAAGGACATTTGTATAAGTCTTCCATTGAGAGCAATATAGATCTTGATGCTTAATTAACCCAACGAAGAAATAGCCAACTGTGGTTATCTAATGGGCCAATATCTCTGCCTCTGCCTCTGTCCATCCGTCTCTCTCTCTCTCTCTCTCTCTCTCTCTCTCTCTCTCTCTCTCTCTCTCTCTGTCTCTCTGGGGCATCTGACCTTGCTAGGCAACTGCTCCACCATTACACACCATTCCTCCATCTCTTTAATGCCAAGATCAGGATCATTGAGGATTTCTAACCCTGCAGAAGATGCTTTCTAAACTTAGAACAAGCCCAGCAAACAACACTATTAATCAAATGATTGTCACAGGAATTATAGCCACAAGTTGTCCTTGATGTGGCTTTGCACCTGTGGTGTGGGGTAAACAGGAGAATGGGCAGCACTTCGGCAAATGCCTCTTTCCCTTTTTTTCTAGTTCATTCTGAAGGTTTTTTTTTTTTTTTTACTTAGTCCTTAAAAAATTTATTAGTGCTTCTTTTTCTGTTAGCCATCTATATAAGTTTCCATTTTATTTTGTTCACAGACCCAGCATCTGTGTATTTCTATAAAGGAATTATTGTAATGATTATTTACTTGAAGCACCAAAAGTTCAGCACCTTTAGGAATTAATTGAAATTAATTTACTGCACACTCTACACAGTGCTTTTATTTTACAAATTTCAACTTGATAAGATTTTTTTCAAAATTAGATTTATAAGCTATACCTACAACAAAATTTTTACCTTGTATTTATTCAATAATTTATGCTTTTCAAAGAATTTTGAACATATTTTACCTTATTTGAGTCCCGGAACAACCTAATTACATTTTCAGCGTACCAGAAATGGTGTTAAGCTTGCATATTTTAACTGCTAAGAACACATGTTAACAATGGAAAAGGGTTAACATCAAAAAAGAAAAAAGCTACACATTGAGTATAGCAACTTCTAAATACTTCAAAGGGAAAATAAAATGCTCTGTAGCAAGATTGGTAATGAAAACAGAATTATCTCTTAAATTTCTTAAGTGTTCTAATGAGTAAATAAGGATTTAGAGCAAACATTTGGGTGAGAAAGCCCTTCCAGTCTTTTCTTGACATTTTCCTTGGTGGGTTTGATGTCCTCTGCACGTAAACATTTGCACTTAGTTTGATAGTGGTGTTCCCCTTTCTTCCTCCTCCTTCTCCTGCTTCTCCTCTTCTCTGTCTGTCTGTCCATCCGTCCATCTGTCTGTCTTTCTATCCATCTATTTTGAGACAGGATCTTGCTCTGTAGTGCAGGCTGGCCTTTAACTCCCTTAGTAGCACAGGCTGGCCTCAAGCATGCGGCCCTCCTTCTGCCTCAGCCCTGAGTGCTGGGATTACAGATGTGTGCCGCCATGCTCCATGTCTTCTGCTTCTTCAGACTGCGACGAAACACACACATTGCAGGACTTGCTACACTGCCTGTCTGGGGCCAGCACTGTCAGGTGCATTCATATTTTTATGCAACCATCCTCACCCTCCAGATCCAGAACTCTTCCTTGTCTGGTGAGACTCAATCTATGGCTATTAATCAGTAATTCTCCATCCTTCCCAGTCCCAGATGCCCCCATCAACCACACTCCAACTTTCAGTCTCTCAATTTGAGGTTAGGTAGAAAACAAAATGCGGTATTACAAACCACCTTTATAATACCAACTTTTCAGTTAATTACTTGGAAACAAAAGATATGGTTTTACTCTAGTGTTACAGTACCATTCTGCTTTTGTAGCCACCAATGTCCTTATCTTCATGGAGAGCTCTACAGGCGTTCTTCCAGTGCCTATGGGCTACTATGTAATGTCACTCCCACCCTCAGGGCCCTTCAGCCATTCCCACACAGCAGCCTGCTGACTTAACCCGCAGGCTTTTTTTCTTTATTTTTCTTTTATTCGTTCTTGCTTCCTGCATGTAACAATTCCATCCATCATGGGGATCAGTGCACGCACACCTTTGCTCTCTGTGCATCCGCTTTTCTGTCCCATTTCCTGGCTCCCTTCCCATTTGCAAAAGTCTCACCTGTCTGTTTCCTGTTATCTATCTTTTATTTCATTCTTTAACTTATTCATACTTGGGATTTCTCATGTAGAGCAACCGTGAGATATTTAAACTCCTGTGCTGGCTTGGTTTCATTTAACATTATGGTGCATCCATTCTCCCAGCCACGACTTGAGTGCTCCCTTCACTGTGGCAGAGTAGTATTTTATTGTGTGTGAATGCCACACTCTCTTTAGCCATTCATCTGCTGATGGACGTAGAGGCTGCTTCCCACACTTAGCTATTAAGAGTTGTGCTGCAATAAACATGGGTATGTGGCCTTGGATCACTGTTATGTGATATCTAGCTCTTTCTGAAAGATTCCTAGACTGTGTCAGGTGGAATTAGCTAGAAGGAGAACATCTGGGCAAATGGAATTTCTGGTTTTAGTTTTCTGAGGACTCACCATATGATTTCCATAATTATACTAGGTTACAGTCCAACCAGTGATTTAAAAGTCTTCCTTTCCCCTCACAGCCTTCCCAGCACTTATTATCCTGTGGTTCCTTTTTTTTAATTGTCCTAAATTGTTTATTGGGTTATGAATTTCACAAACATCACTTATATTATTAGCAGTAATGGTGGAGCTGGAGAGTATTGTGCCTTCTTCAAGCTGCACAGCAAGAGCCATCAATAGTGTGGTGGGACTTGTGGCCCTTTCCAAGGCCACGACTCTTGCAGCCTGCAGATGTTAGCCCATGCATCTTCCTGTGCTTATGGACTGGTGTGGTGGTCCACTGGGTGTCAGGATTACTTCTGATGGCTTTGTGAAATGAATCAATAAGGACAACCTCAAAGAATGTGTATGTGGAATCCTCAGCAACCCAGTAAGAATTCGGATCTCTCAGAGCCCACAGTGGTGTGCAGCTCGCTCCTCAGCAACAGACTGAAGGCGTCGTGCAAACTTCAGCTGGTTAACGCCGTGATGGACAGACTTGCCTAAGTCGCTCCCTTAGGAACTGGACGTTTGTGGCCACTGTGGCATGGGTTGTACAAGTACATCCAGGGGCTGCGGAGGAAGAAGCAGTCCGATGTGACGCGCTTTCTGCTGTGAGTCCCTGCTGGCAGCACTGCCAGCTCTTGGCGCTCCACAGGGCTGCTCACCCCACCTGGCCAGACAAAGCTTGTAGACCAGGATACAAGGCCAAGCAAGGGTATGTCATATACAGTATCCTGTGCTTCCTTGATGACAGCCATAGGGTAAGCCTTAATTTCTCCCCCACTTTGGAGGACAGTTGTGCATGATGGAGGGCTCTGCTCAATCCTTCCTTTCAGCATGTAGCAGCCTGCTGCCCTCGGGCCTTGAATATTTCTGATGAGCCATCTGCTGACTCATGGGGCTCCTTCTGTGGGACAGCTGCCCTACCTTGCTTCTGTCTTTGTCTCTCCACAGCTTGATTGCAGCTCCTGTGGTACGGCTCTGTTTGGAGCTCTGGGAGTTTCTGGCATGTTTGTGCCTTTCATTAAACTTGGGAAGGATTTGGGCTCCATTTCTGTGCATGACCACCTTGCTCCACTCTCTCTCCTCCCTTTGAGACTTTCACTCAGTAAACTGTTGGATGGTGTCCCTTGTGTCCCTCAAGCTCTCTGCACTGTTTCTATTGGTCAGATTTTTCTCACTATACCCAAATTCCCAGCCTGCACAATTTATAAGAGGAAATGGTTTAATTTGATTCATGGTTACAGAGGTTTTGGTCCATGGTTGGCTGACTTCAGGACAGGAAGACCATGATGGAAAGGTATGGTGGGTGGAAACACTGCTGGAGTTTTGGACTGGTGGTCAGTGCTGCATGACTGAGTCCTGGTCTTGGATCCTCCCAAAGGGTATTTGTGAGGAGATCCACAGCAAAGGGATATAGAGTTGCAAGGTAGAAGGTTTAGAAGCAGCTTTGTTGAAAGTAATACATTCTCAACAAAAGATTTTATGAAAGAAAGTACCCTTTCAAGGTAAGAGAGCAGGCAGAGCTAGGAACTGCCCTTAGGACCAGGGTTTCTTTTGACATTTTTAGAACTGGCTCATTGCCCTGAACTGGGCTTTTCTCAGGCAGCAGTGAGTCTCCACCTCTTCCTCCAGAGGAGGTGGTTTTTGGTCTTTTCTGGTCTTGGCCAAAATAAATATGATGATTTCCCATGGTGAGGGATCAAAATGATGATGTATTGATCAGATGCAGCTGTTTCAACATGGGATTTGCCTGGTGTCTGTTTATTTCAGGTGTGCAAGCATTGACCATAGATTTACGGCATGGTGCCTGAAAGGGGCTGGGCGAGCCCTTCTCAGGAAGATGGGAGACCACGAGCTCTGGGAGTTCAGGCTACTATCTGCTGGATGAGGGCTCTCCTAGTGCATTGGCAACACCCCCAGCTCCAGCTTGTATCTGTTTAGCCAGGGACTCCATTAGCTCCCAGCATCTAGGAAGCAGAGAGCAGAAGGGCCAAAAGGAAGGGGTCCCAGAACACAGGCAGCTCCCAGGGTTCTGCCCCTGACCACCTCCTCCAACAGGCTCCACTCCCAATGGCCCACAGAGCCACAGGCACCTCAAGGGGTTGACTCGTTGAGGGGGTCCACACCCTCACAATGCAGCCCCCGCTCCAAGAGTGCCTTAACCCGGTCAAGCCAACAACCTAGATTAACCAGCACTATGCACTGTGCTTTCTGTTCTTTCCTTTGCTCAGACTCGATCATTTTGGTTGTCATGTCTTTGAGTTCACTGATTCTTCTTTTCAGATCTGCCTCTGTGTTCTCTACTGCACCTTTCATGTCAGTTACCACACTATTCAGCTTAGAATTTAAGGATTTCTTTTTATAATTATTTTCATGCTGTTTGCTTATCATATTCTTCACTTCTCCATTTATTTTTTTTTTCACTTCTCCCTTTAGTTCCTTGAGCATCCTTGAAACAGTTGTTTAAAATCTTTGCCTAGGAAAAAAGTGGAAAAAAAGCTCTTGTAAACAAGGAGGGAAAGAAGAGTGGAAGGGAGAGGAAGGAAAGGAAAAAAGAAGCATCAAAGTGCATCGTGCACAGGTACAAATTCCGCGTGATGAACAGTATTGTTACGTATACATCTAAAACATACCAATAAAATTAATTTTAAAAAATAAAACTTTTGTCTAACAGGTCTGTCATCTGGTTCATCCTGGGGATAGTTCCATTGTTCTTTTCACGTGATGGGCCCTTCTTTTTCTGTTGCACTGTATGCTTTTTCTTTTGTTTTTTGGTTGAAAACTGGACATTCGATTCTAAGAATGCAGCAGCTCTGGTCAGATTCTCCTCTTGCTCCAGGTTCTGCTGCTTCTTGTTTCTGTTTTCACTTCCGCTGTGTGGCTGTCTCGGGGCCAGGGGTCAGTCTGCAGTGCAAGCTGCGGTCACTGTTGCGCTCTTCTGAACGGTGCCTCTCCCGAACATGCAGAGTCCCGTTCTAACAACTCTCCTGAACGTGGTGTCTTAGTCACAGTACTTGTCACTTACACCTACAGCTTAAGGGAGAAGAAGTTCCCTTTGGCTCACAATTTGCGGAGGCTCAGGCTGTGGCTGGCTGGATCTAGGTTCCACACAGGGGCCTGGCAGAGCTGAGCTTCTCCCAGCATGGGGAACAGGAAGCAGAGGGAGTGAAGTGAGGCGTGGGAGGGAGGCCAATGCTTTGAGGCCACGCCTCCCCTGCCCAAGCGCCAACCCCCCGGCATCACACACAGCTGTGCACTCATCAGTGGACTGATCCACCCACGGGTTCACACCTCTGTGACCCAAGTGCCTCCCCAAAGCCTCACCTATAGGTGCCTGAGGCTTAGGTAGGTCAGCTAGATCTAAACCGCAACATGTGGTAGCTTTAAAATGACTTATTCTTTATTATCTGGCTCAAAACAAACAAAACTGAGAAAGAAGGATGGGGGAGGACAAAACAAGTGAAGTTAAAATTGTCAGGCAACAGAAGTACCATAGAACTCACCGAGCCAGAGAAGAAGGACCCTGATGCAGCCTGAGGGAGGGAGGAGATCGCATGCTCTGACCTAGGTCTCCTCTTCTGAGACCAGGACACATGTGGCAGATGGGTGTGGAGCGCTGACACTTGGAGGACAAAGTCCTTGCTGCCCACAGCATCGATCTCCTGGGGGACAGAGGCTCAAGAAGGGGAGCTCCTACCATGCCTTACACTTCATGTTTAGTCCAAGCCTTCAGGAGATCACAGTCGAGTTCCAGAGTAGTCGCAGAAGATGGGTCTCCCAGCGCCGGTGCTTTTGTGGAGAGGGGGGCCCAGCAGAGCACCACAGAAGTGTGCCACCATACCTGGCTGGGGACTACTTTTAATCTTAATTTGAAAGTTTGAAATTCTTTTGTGTACGTCTACGGGTTTCCCAGGAGGAGCATCGTCCAGTGTTCTCAGGGGCTCCATCTGTCGGGGGCAGCACCAACAGGAAGAGGTCTCCACGCGCGGCCATCACTAACAGTTCCAGATGCGCAGGGTGAGTATGTGTGTTCCGCCAGAAGACGTAACCAAGCAAACCTTCCCAACTTACCCATCCTGATGACATCCTTTGGTTACCGGCGTGCAAGAAGTTATGACTTCTTCCTTTCTTACAAAAAGAATGTTGAGTTATTTTTAATGAGGTTATGGTGGTGCAAGATCAGTTGGGGACAACTTGCAGGTGGAAAGAAATAGTGGGTTCCATTAATTTCCGACCCATGAGGATCCAGGAGGTTCTGTGCTATTGGGGGATTATTTTTCTATGTAGGGCTGCAGGTTTAACCAAGCAGCAGAAACCAGCTCAAGGTTAAAAGTAATTGGAGCCTGTTAGAGGTGGTTTCTCGGTGCCACAGTGTGGTGAACCCTAGCGCAAGGCAGTTCAGCTACATCCTGAAGCCCAGGCGAGATGCAAGTCAGGATTCTATTGCTATGACAAACATCAAAGGTGATTAATTAACAAAGAGAAAGGCTCATTTTGACCCTCAGTTTTCAAGCTTCTGCTGAACGATTGGCTGCACCCACGCTTTGCATCTGTGGGGAGGCTGCAGTGAGCGCAGGGAGCACGGTAGGGCCAGGGAGGATGGGGGTGGGGCGGGGCCTGTTGTGGGACGCACACCAATGACCTCATTTCCTCCTCAGGCCCCACCTCCTCCAGGGTCCTCCAACTTCCTGTGACAGGCTCCTGGGTACCAAGCCTCCATGGCAAGCATCGCGGCCTTTGGAGACACTCAAGGTCCCGACAACAGTACCGAGTAAAAGTTTCGTTTTCTGAAGCTGTCGGTCTGGTGACTTTTCAGCAGTTAGATTTGCTAAAGAACTTTACAGAGAGAAGAGGGAGGGAGAAATTAAGCAAAAAGTCCAGATGTGATCTGTTAAAGAGGGTTTTATTGAGACGATAAACAAATAACATCAACAAGTACTAAAATTTTAATTAAATTATGATTTACAGCGCTGCCATGCACCACTAGAAACATCGCATTGATGGGAAATAAGATTGCTCCGCTTGTCTCCTTAGGACACGCCAGGACCCCATGTGACTTTCGGGTCTCCCTCCCCAGTGCGGCTCTCTTGTGCCATTTTTCCATGCCCACGAGCATGAAAGTGCTCTTCTAAAGCACAATGGCAGTGTCACTCCTTCCCTCATTGCTGGCTACATCACTAAATAGATGTACATTATGTTCTCCTGCCTTCTGCTCTGAGAAATCTGAGCATCACGTTCTGTCAATGCCTTGATTGAGGAGCTTTCCCCACAGAATGCTGACAGCTGTTGCAGACACTTACAAAATAACTTGGATAACAGCTGCAAGTGGATTGGCTAAAGGAAATTCGGAACTGCGTAATTAGCATTCATCACATAAATGCATTTTCATTGAAAAACCTCTTTGTCCCAAAAGTTGGTGTCAGGAGGCCAAACCCCGGAAGCCTTGTTCAGCCTCCAAAGGGAGTGGACAATGCAGAGTCTCCATTAGCTGATTGTATGTGGAGAGCACTGATTCAGGAATGATTAAATAACTTACTGTTGGATATTATTGGTGACTAATACGGCCTTGATTTGGGTCCTTTATCTAGCCAAGCAACCAGCCAGGTCAGAGCATCAGGTAAAAACTAAAGCAAAAGCATGTGCCGCGGCAGAAAACACGCGTGTCTCCCAGCTCCCTGGGCTGCAGTGGAGGCTCTGCTTGAGCAGACGCAGCACCCCATGAAGAGTAGACCCGAACCTGGCCACCCAGTGCGCTACCTAAGGAGCATAGCAATGGTCTTCAAAGGCAGGCAGAGCTCGGCATATAGCGCAGTGGTAGAACACCTGCCACCTGTGTGGGAGGCCTGGGTTCAGTCCCCAGCACAGCACCAGCAGTGGCAGCAAGAAGAAAAGAGAAAAATGAAAGAGTGCAACAAGATCCTACAAGTAAACTCCCAGATTGATTGATTTACTTTTATGTATTTGGTATAGGGTCTCACTGCACAGCTCAAACTTATGATCTGTAGAGAGCTGCGTGCAACCGCGCCTTAAAGATGGCGCCGGTTTCCGCCTTCCACCCCCTTGGGGGTGAGAGCTCTCTGTGGATAACAACTCCATATTAGGCAACGAGACAGGACAGTGGCTTGCTTCCGCGTACCTGGACCTATAGACTATGCTCACGTGGCGCTTCGGGATTGGATGCCTGAAGGTATTTAGCTATGAGTGGGCTTCCCTTCTGGGCCACTACCTAAGGAAGAACATTGTTAAAGGCTGAATAAACTGCAGAGAGAACAACCAGTGGTCGGCGAGGGTGCGTGCGACAATGATCCTCCTGCTTCAGCCTCCCCAGCGCTGGGATTACAGGCCTGTGCCACCCTGCCCTGTCTATAATTCTTATGAAAGTAGAATAATGTGTAAACTTTATAGTAAAATGCTTTGAGTACTCGAAAGAAGCTGCAGGCTATTTCGGAGCCAAGGAACCTCTTTTGGTCCTTCCACCACCCTGAAAGGACCTTCAGTTGAAAAGGACTAGTTAGTCTCTTTCTTCGGGGTGAGCTTCCCACAGATACACAGTGTAGCCTGACACAGTGGTGTCAGTGGCATAAGCAGCCTGCTGCCCTTGAAGTGACTAGTGCCAGGCACCAGTGAGTGAGTGAGTGGGTAAAGAAGGATGGGCAAACGAAGGTTCACGTTAAGCAATGAAGTACAATGTCCAGTTGGTAATATAATTACAGATGGGAACAGCCATGGAGCAATACCTGGGTGCTCCGAGGAAGGGCCGCTGCACTGGAAGCCTCCCCACAGCCTGGCCCAGATCTGCACGCTGTTCTCATAGCCCCACCTGCTAGCAGTTCCTTCCTTCCTTCCTTCCTTCCTTCCTTCCTTCCTTCCTTCCTTCCTTCCATCCTCCTTCCCTCCCTCCCTTCCTTCCCTACCTCCCTCCCTTCTTCCCTCCTTCCTTGCTTCCTTCCTTGCTTCCTTCCTTTCTTCATTCCTTCCTCCCTTCCTCCCTCCTTCCCTCCCTCCCTGCCTCCCTCCCTCCCTCCCTTCTTCCTTCCTTCCTCCCTGCCTCCCTCCCTCCCTCCCTGCCTCCCTCCCTTTTTCCTTCCTTCCTTCCTTCACATAGGTTCAGTCATCCTGCTGAACTGAACCTATGTGACACCTGTGGAAACCTCACCATGATCCCACTGGGCACATGCTTCCAGTCCCAACTTTGCTCCTACCCCCAGGAACCCTCCTCCCAGCCTGGCCACTGGGGACCTCTGAGCTGTTTCCTGTCACCGTGGCTTGGTTTGCACTGTCTAGAATGTGCTGTCAGTGGAACCAGGTGGCGTATGTATGTTCTAGTTTTGGTAACAGTGAGGAAGGGTCTGGTTGCCGCAGTGCAGACAATTGCTTTAAAGGTGATCCATGTACTGTATCAGTAGTCATTCTGTTTTTCTTACTGGGTAGTTTGCCTTGGCAAGGATTAAGTTATATTTTACTTTATCCACTCAGTAATTAATGGGTGCTTAGTTGTTTCCAACAGATGGCATGCGTGCTTGCCTGGGTGTGTAGGGAAGTGTTGAGGTTTGAATTTGTAATTTCTTAATAGCTGGTGATGTCCAGCGCCTTTCATATACTTATTTGCCCTCTATCTCCCTCCCTCCCTCCCCCCCTGCCTAAGTATCAATTAAAATCTTTTGCCCACTTAAGACACTGGTTGTGGTCGGAAACTTAGTTCTCTTTCTCATCTTGCAAGATGGTGGGTGAAAAAACTGAGAAGCCAGACATTAAACAGAAGAAACCTGAAGCCAAGAGGCTGCTGCCAGCAGTACTGGTAAGAAGGCGAAGGCAAAACAGCCCAGGAAGGGGCAGCCGAAATCCTGGCCTGGTTAGGGGGATTGGTGGGTACTCCCAATCTGCTGTGTACTTCAGAAAGGCTTTGTACAGGAGAAAGTACACAGCTGCTAAAGCAAAGGTTGCTATGATCACAAACTGGTTGGCGGGGACAAGAATGGAGGTGCCCAGGTGGTTAAGCTTTGAAGAATGCCTAGATGCACCCTACTGAAGATGTGCCCCGAAAGCTCTTGAGCCACACACAGCAAGAAACCGGTCAGTCAGCATGGGAGGAAACTTCGAGCCAGCATCACTCCCGGCGCCAACTGGATCATCCTCACCGGGCGTCACAGAGGCAAGAGAGTGCTCTTCCTGAAGCAGTTGGCCAGTGGCTTGCCACTTGTGACTGGGCCTCTTAGCCTTAATCGTGTTCGTCTAAGAACACACCAGAAATTTGTCACTGCCACACCTACAAAAATTGGTATCAGAAAAGTGAAAATCCTGAAGCACCTCACTGATGCTTACTTACTTCAAGAAGCTGCAGAAACCCAGACACCAGGAGGGCAAGATCTCTGACTCTGAGAAAGAGAGATTCCAGATTTCAGAGCAGCGCAAGGTGGATCAGAAAGCAGTGGACTTGCAGATTTTAGCAAAAATCAAAGCTGTTCCTCAGCTCCAGGGCTACCTGTGATCCGCTTTTGCTCTGACAAATGGAATTTCTCCTCATAAATTAGGTTCTAAATTTATTACTAAGAACCTAATTAAATAACTGATAAATTAAAAAAAAAAAAAGAAACTGGATTGTGTTTTCATTCTTTTTGGTACCAGGGATTGAACTTGTGGAGGACCACCTGGGTGACTCCCCTTGAAAGAAGAGCAGCTGTCTCCATTTTGGCTGAGCTGGACCCTATTTCCATGTACTGATGGTTACAGAGCTGGATAGCACTTTTCTTCATCCCTTCAATTGGTTTTAAATATGTATTAGTCTAGCTGAGGTGCTGGTGGGAGTCTCTGAAGATGGCACACCTGTTTTCCTGATAACTCACCGTCACCGCTTGTTAATATGAGCTGGGTGGAGACAGGGTGAAGAGCTCTGTGCTGTCCTCTGGGATCGAGCCTCAAGACAGAGGCTATGACTTCCTGGGGCTGAAGAGATTACACATCAGAGCTGAAGCACTGGACCCCAAAACATTAGATACTATCTCAGTAGTATCATGCAAATTACTTATTCTGCCAATCCTTCTCTCTGCATATCGCACAGGTAAACACAGGCCTCCTACCCAGCCCAGCTCATAGCACTCACCTACCTCCTGCCATTCTGTCATTCATCCTCAGGCACTCCTTCACGGTTGAATAGAACCTGGTTCCACCCGGGGTCGAGGCCTTTGTTCCGTGTAGCCGTCACCGTGGCTGGATGTAGGACCCTGCATGCCCTCGACTATAAATACACCTCAGTGTCTTCATTCTCACCATGGGCTGCACTGGAAGTGGTAGATTGGAATTAACTTGGTGGGATTCCAATAATTTATTCATAGGATTACAAATTTATACTTCCTGAACTGAAATGAGGACCAGGAGGGGCTCCCTATAGAGTTCAGGCCCTTCCACTTGCCAGGCAGGTACTTACGTCACCGAGCTGTATCTCCAGCCCTTGTGTTTTGTTCTTGAGATAAAAATTTCTTTATGTACCCTATACATAAGCCCTTGTTTTTCAAATAATTTCTTCTGGTATGTGACCTGTCTTTCAACTTTCTTAACATTGTTTTATTTATTTTTATTTTTTGTGTTTAGGGAAGGGTCTACAAGGTGTTTAGGTCTCACTTCTAGATCAGGATCATAGTGATCTGCTTGTCTACAGCCTCCCAAGAGCTGGGATTACAGTCATGCCCCACCATGCCCTGTCTCAATTGTCATCTCAGCATGCCCTGGGAGCAGGACCAGAAATGTTGTTTTATGAAGAGCAAATTTTTAAATTATTGATACTTTCGAGTTCTTAAAGGTTATACTCTGCATCATATTTGAAAACTCTGTTGAGTCAAAGTTTACTATGGTTGAGTTTTATATTTTATTCTGGATGATTTTTTACATTAGGCTTTAATATTTAGTATAGGATCCAAGTTAATTTGTATACAGTGTGAAGTACAGGTTAAGGCTAATTTTTGCATATGGCCGTCTGATTGTTCTAGCAACATTTGGCAAAAGAGTGCCCTTTTCCTGCCAAATTTACTAGGCATTATTGTTGAAAATTCGTTCTTTCCATTTTCCCTACCATTAAAATCTGTAGTGATATTCTCATCTCTTATTTTGTTTTCCTGGCACTGTGTCCTGCACATCCCTCCTGATCTTTTGGCAGAGAGGGTTACTGATTTTGTGGATACTGTGATCTAAGTAACATGGTCTCTGGGCTAAGAGCTGCTCACACTCTGCAGAGAACACTGAACAGCATAGTTGCACAACGAAGGATGCTGTTCTTAGATTGAGAGTGCTTGGGAAACCAGAGACTTTCGCTCCTCCAGATCCACTGCTAGGGGCAGCATCTGTTCGAACAGCAACCCTCTCACCACCTGGAAGCCTTCTTTGGAAGAACCTGTCACTGGTTGTTCTCAAGCTGGATCTAAAAGAAATGAGAGGGCCGGCAAGTTAGCTCAGGGGACAAAGTGCCTGCCTAGGCTCATGAGGGACTGGGATTCGATCCCTGGCACTGCATGCTGCACCGGCCCTGTCCTGGGTGCACTGTGCCGGCCACCAAGACCAAGTGTGGTGGCTCAAGCCTGTAATCCAAGCTCTGGGGAGGCTGAAAGCAGAAGGATCACTATGAGTCTGAGCTGCATAGTACAGGCAGGAGGTGAAGATCTGAGAGAACAGTGGAGAACTGGGATGCTGCTCGATAGCAAAGATGGGGACACTAGCTGCAAACTAGGGGTGGCTGCAGCACTGGCGTGGAAGGCTTCTGCCAAGAGGTGTGGACTCAGGCAACCGGGAAGTTTCGTGGTTTAGTGTACAAGGGGCCTCCTCCTATGTCACCCAATCTTTATGAAAATGATCATGGTCACTAGAGGGGCTGCACTGTGTCCTTCCAGGTGCATGCTGGGGGGAGCTGAAGTCTGAGCCCTGGTACCTTAGAACAGGATTGCATTTGGAGATGTTGAACCACTGGGCTGTGCTCAAGTCCACTCTGTCTGGGGTCTTATTGACAGGAAGAGATTAAAACAAAGATACACTCAGTGGGACACCCACCACGCCAGGTGGGGCCATTGTCCCCAAGCCAAGGAGAGAGTTCTCAGAGGAAGCCAGCACTGTGAACACCTTAAAAGCAGCTCCCAGAAATGAAGGAGCAACCCACTTCAGTTACTCAGCACGTGGCGTGTGGTTATGATGACATGGGGTCCAAGTGGTTCACTAAGCCAGGCCCTGGAGCAGAGATCTGCTTGGGCTCAGGTTTCAGCCCACACCCGGCTGGCTACAAGGCCGAGAGGGCATGCTGGAAGCTGCTGAGGAGTACAGTACCTCCAAGACCCGATCACCTTTCATCCCGAGAATGTGGGGACACTCTCCATCTCAACCATAGCAGTAATAGTGGGTGTGCAAGTGTGCAGGCCCCTGGAGCTCAGGGAGGTTGGTGTGCGCTGGGGTTGGAACAGGGTGGCGTGGACAGGATTCCAGACCACAGTGTCCTGGAGCACTCGGAGGTGGTCGGAAGCTCCTGGAGGGGGCTGGGCTTGCACCAGGGGAGAAGAGACAGGGTGTAGGAATGAAGACAGAGACGAGGCAGGCCCGGGGCCCAGGGCAGGGTGCTGCTCAGCAGACAGCTCCAATGAGGGCAAGCCAGGTGCAGGAGTACCGGGGGCAGTCGGGCCAGTACACAGCTGAAGTGCTCTGTGACCCAGACACCAGCTGGGAGGAAGACTCCTGGGCCTCACTGCATAGTTGGGTTCAGCTTGAAACCTGTGCAAGTCCAACTTCTTCTTCCCTGAAGGCTCACTGCTGTGCCCAGCACCCTCAGTTCAGTGAGGCTGACTCTGGACGCCACACAGCAGTCTGGATGCAGCAGCTGCTCGGATTCCTCTGTCATCTCTGCTACTCCTCTCCTTCTTCCTCTTCCTTCTCTCCTCCCTCCTCCTCTCTCTCCCCAACTCATAAAATGCTCTGCTACCTTCATGTTCTGTGGTTGCGATCACCCCCAATCTCAGACCTCCTCACCCTCCACCCCACCTTCCCTCCCACTTCTTTTGTTCTCTCTCTCTCTCTAAGCTGCTTTGATTTTTGTTATGCTTTTTATTTTTTATTTTTCTGTTTATATTTAACCAGAATCTTTCTGAATAGATAATTCACATATGGCCCTTTCAACCAGTCATATTTGACATGATACACTTTCAAATACAAATCATTATTACTTTTTTCTTAATAATTTTATTGAGAAACAAATAGCAATGACACAGTTTCAAAGCCAATTGGTAGGACAGTTTCAATAATTCATACATTGCATATTGTTGTGTTAGTGGTTATTCATTGTACAAGATGCAGACATGATATCCTGTCCACAAAGACTATTAGAACAAATCTTCCTATTCATTGAATTAAGAGAATTAGCTGAATATCTATCTTAACTGTTCTGAATATACAGATGCAAAATGGTCATTCATTTGAATCCCCTTTTTTGTTTAGTTTTGTCAAACTACCCAAAGAAGGGTATTCCACTGTCATTTATTATAAGTGCATGAATTCAGCAAAATATTCCAGTATAGTCCAGTAATCCATAATAGGTGTGGGTTTTGCATAGTAATAATGTTTAGACAGGATAACCTGTCTGCTTCTTGTACTATGGATAACCACTAAGATGATAACTATGTAAAATGTATTAATTATTGAAACTGTCCTATTAAAAAAAGTAATGGCATATTAATAAGTTGAGCTGTAAAAGGCTCAAGTCAACAACTTCTGACATTGTTTTTTTTATTTTTAAAAGAGAATAAAAATAGTAAAAACATTAGAAACAATACAGAAGTTCACTAAACAAATGATAGGAATTAAACAATGGCTATTATATTGCATATCATTATCTTCAAATTAGTTATTCAGATTACCAGATATAAGGATGCACAATTGGGAAAATACATAAATAAATACATAAATGATTTAAGCATTAACTGTTCCTTTCAATAGACCAGTAGAAATCGGCAATACAATTACCCATGCTATCCTATGTATATACATATATTTTTCAGTCTGTTTTAGTCAGTTTTTAGTTACTATAACAAAATACCAAGGCAGGCTACTTTACAAAGAAAAGAGACTTTCCTTCAAGCTCTGAAGGGACCAGGTCCACAGAGCTGGCTCAGGCTCTTGTGAAGAGCACGGGCTGTTTACATCTTCGTGGGCGCACGTGGACTCTTTTCCTGTCCTTATAAAGCCACTAAGATCCTCCCACATGACTAATCTACTGTAATCCCTGATAAACACCATGATCAGATGAAGCTGCTACCTTCTGCACACTGTTAACTAAGATTTGGAGTCAAATTTCTGCCTGAGTTCTAGGGCACAGGATGTGTCCAAACCCCGGCAGTGGTGTCTCTCCGAGGCGAGAGCCCTCCCTGTGTCCTTGCTGAGAGCCTCGCTGCCCTCCTGGGTTTCTGTCCAGTGGCACCGTGGCATTCTTGATTTTTTTTAATTACATATTTTTGCTTCTTTTTCTTTTTCGTACAGGGTCTTACTATGCAGCTTGGATTCACAGCGATCCTCCCATTTTCAGCCTCCCAAGGCTGCTGGCTGTCTTTAGGGGAGAGGTTTATTTCTTGTTTTTGGTGCCAAGGACTGAACCCAGGGCTTCCAGCTTGCTAGGCAAGCCTTCCCCCCGCTGAGTCAAATCCCCGCCCCCACTGCAGCATTCTTGCGCCACAGACCTGTTGAGAAGCCTGCTATCTCCGCCCTTCGTGCTGATTGGCTTTTTTCTCAATGCAAATTTTAAGAATTTTCAGTCACCACAACTTTTTTCCACGCGCTTCCCCTCCCTGGCCTGTCTTCCGGTTTCCTGTCTGAATGTGGCTGTGTGTCACATCCGGCTGCTCTCTGGGAAGCCACGGGCATCCGACCCCTCCGTGGAGGACATCTCCCTCCAGACAGTCTGTGCTACTGCTCCTAACACCCTCGCTGGAGTCCTGGGCCTGACAGCTTTTAATCTGTGTTTGTTCTTGGTTTCTTTTTAAATACTTGCTTATCATTAAGTAGGATTTATCTGTGATGCTTCTCTTTATTTTATTTGCTTTGCTTTTCTTGCAGTGCTGGAGATGCAATCCAGGATCTGGTGCGTACTAGGCAGAATTCAATAATCCTTTTCCAAGAATGAAAGCAGCAAGCCCTGCCACTCCACCTACCTGGCTCTTGCTGTCCACCTGAAGAATGACTCGGGGGACCTCAGCTGAAAGCGAAAGCCTACGTCTAAATACTGTAGCAAAAGTGGAGAATCTCAAAGGATGAAGAGGAAGCTGCCACCATGAGGACCAGCCTAGGCTGGCACAAGGAGGTTGCAACCGTACCAGGGTGAGGACGAGGGGAGCCAGGGATGGGATGGTTTCTGCTCTGCTTCAGGCTTGCGTCCGTGGATTCGTCCCGCAGCATTGTTTTGTGCTGTCCCCTCGGATGAGTGGATGGTTTGTGGGTAGCAGCCTCCACCGATCTGGGTGGAGGGGACCAAGAGGTCCGGTGACCAGTGTTGTGTCAGGCGACGCTCGCCCCCTGGTGCAGAGTATAGCGCCATCCAACCGAGGAAGAGCGTCGTGCTTCTGCCTCGCCCCACCGTCCCATCCCTGGCTCCCCTTGTCCTCACCCTGGTATGGTTGCAACCTCCCTGTGCCAGCCTAGGCTGGTCCTCATGGTGGCAGAGGGGTTCCCTAAGGCAAGGCCCCCTGGCACACGAGGCAGGGGCACACTGCCTCCTCTGCCCTGCCCCAGTCCACTACGCGGGGCCGGGCACACCCCAGGTACAAGTGCTTGGGAAATGAGAGCCCTCAAGGGCCCTGGGCCACCCCAGCCACTCACCGGAAGGCTTTAGGACCTAGGGCTTTCATCTCAGCAATCCAGTAGAACTCGTCAAGAACAGGAAGTCGGGATGAGCCACAGCCACGCATGCCTCAGCTTCCTGGGCCGCCTCCACCCGTGCAGTGGACCTGTGCTGAGGGTGGTGCACTCGCAAAGATGGGCGGGATATCAGATATGGCGACAGACACCTTTGCATCAATGTGTAGGCGCTGCTCTGCCTGTCTAATTCGGGCTCTGGAGAGCTGGGCGGCTCCTGCGAGCAGCCGAAGCTGTAATGGAAGCCACGCTCTGCGAGCAGACACCGAGAAGCCCGAGCTCCCCTCGGTGCTGCGTGGGGGTCCCACTCAGAGCTGCGTACTGGGGAGGCGGCTGTGACTGGTCGCTTCTTCCCTGGACTTTCTTCAGAAGTCTCTTGCCACCAATTCATTGCGTTTATGATTTTTTTAAGAAGCCGTTTGGGTTTTTCCTGACCTTCTGTCCCCAGCAAGTGACTTGAGTTTCAAATGACTGAAATGGCTGTAATCTGATATTCATGTGTCCAAGTAAAGGTTCTGTGTAAAAGGAGAACAATGTAAACATTTCAGGGCAAATTTTGAATTAGCCTAGCTACTTAGGACTATTTGTTTTGAAATGCTTTCCAAGTTTTCTTGCATAAACATATCAGATGGAAATGATACATTTTTGTCTATTTCCATCCACGCATGCACTCCAATGGAACAGCAAGTAGATTTTTATAGTTTGAAAACTTGGTTGTTTTTCCCAGGCAAATGCACAGGTGGAATCTTCATGGCATTTGCCACTGTTACACCTGCATCCCGCACCAGGAAGGGCAGCTCTGCGTTTCAGGAAGGAGGAAAACACCAGCCACCAAACACCCCTGCACTTTGGCACAGTGATGGTACTTAGTGTGCTGTGGATGACAGATTTGGACCAGCATTAGCCACGGACACTATTAGTAAGTAGCAAGGTACCATGATGCGAGATGCAGTGGAAACAACTGCCATTAGCAGGGGCCGTTGGCTGGATATTATCTATGTTTGTATGTCCAGGTGGAGGACGGAATTGTGCAAATTGCACATGCGCGCGCACACACACACACACACAGAGAGGACGTACTGTGCTCTGCGGGCATCACGTAGCAACGTTTCGGGGTGCTCTCCGGAGGCCTGCTCCGCAGCCTCTGTGGACATCACTGCTCCTTGCCCACCGTGTTCCTGCCTTCTTCTGGGACTCCTTGGTATTCTGTCCCTCCTGAAACTCGCCCTGCCAAGCAGGCCGACAGTGACTCCATTTGACTGGATGCACCTTCAGTCTCCATGTGATCTTCTTTGTCGCCCTCGCCACAGCTTGCCACAGTGGTCTGACCCACCCTCTCAACAGCTTCCAGCTCAGCGCAAGGCTCTGGTTTTCCTGCCACCCTGCCTGCTGTCCTCATCCTCCTGGCGTTGGTGTGTCTGCAGCACAGTTGGGGGCTCCCCACTTTTCATCCTGCATGACACCCCCTCCATTATCTCATGCAGACCTACAGCTTTGAGTTCCAAATATCACCCTCCAGCCCCTCTGTGCTACCCACTGGCTCATCCAGTCACCTCCTCGCCCCTTTACTTGGGCACCCAGAGGGAAGTGACCCCTCCAGTTTCTCCCTAGCCCGGCTCTGCCCCACTCCTCACATCAGTCGGGGCTGTTCCACCCTCCCAGGGTGCAGCCCCGAACCCAGAGTGACCTAACTCCTCAGGATCACACCCCCACACCCCACATCCAAACTGTTAGCAATCAACCCTGTGGAGTCTACCCCCAAAGGCAGCAGCAAGCCTTTCATTCCTGCTCATCAACCTTGTTCAAGCCTTGCTCTTAATTTCACCTGGATTGTCACCATCACCACCCAAGCGACATCTTTGCCCTCTGATGGTGTCAGTGGGATCCTATCCCAATCCATTCTGGGATGGTCCCCCCAGCTCTCCTCAGCTCAAAGGAAAGGAAAATGCTCAGGAAATCGAAGCACCTTAAGGCACAGAGAACCTCCCTGACCTCCCCTCCTCTGCCTCCCTCCTGGTGCGCTCTGCTCTGCTACTTTTTGCTATTTCATTTTTCTTCCTAGTTTTATCAGTATGTGTTTATGACACTTCATAAACGCATTCATCACGAGGAATTGGTTCATATACACAGCGCATTGCTCCTTTTCGCGTCCCTTCTGCTCTGCCCATCCCCCTTCCCAAGATCTGCTGTATGCAGGGCATTTGTCCTTGCCCGTCTCCTAGATCCCTCCTGCCCAGGAGTTCGCACCTGGCATAGACACTAGTGCCATCTCCTTGTCCCCTCCGGAACGTATTCCAGGACTCCCTTCCAATGAAGCCTTCTTGGACCTTGTTTTGTAAGTGGCAAACCCCAGCCCTTTCCCTCCTCCTCCTCTTAGTTTTTCTCCCAGCCATGTGTAGTGTGCAGTGCTTGTTGTGTACTAGTTTTGTTCATTGCCCATCACTCAGCTAGCACGTAGGGCACGAGGCATGTGAGCGTGCAAGACCCCGTCCGCCAGTTGTGTTCCTAGTGCTTAGAACACTCAGGGGCCGCTCAGCAAACCGTGAACAAATGGGCCACGGAGTGGAAGCCTGGATTTCCTCTTCCTCCTCCAAGAAAGGGGGAAGTGCTACGGGCTTCAAGCCCTCGCAGGTGTTAGAAAAGATTAAGTCAGAACCAGAAATGATCATTGCTGTAAATATAACCAAATGCATTCTGCTGTAGCTGAAATGCAGGCATTGTTCTCATCAGAGAGAAACCAGTGATTTGTGTTAAGCCCTGGCTCGCCCAGGTGTCGAGGCTAATTAGGGGGGGTGTAATCTGTCCGCGCCCCTGGAAAAGCGAGAGCACTCAGCCTGAGTTGACGGCTTTCACCTATCAGTTGCCCCCCTTCTGTATTGCTGACAGAACGAAATTGAGCTGAAATATTTTTTATAATTCCTTGCATTAGGAAGTTGTGGAATTTAAAAGAAAAATGCCTTACTTTTTCCAAGATCTGCAAAAGCAAAGAATTTTGAAATTCATGCAGATTGAGCTCAGGATGGAATTTCAGCAATGCAATTAGGATCCATAGGCAATGGGACCCGGTGGGAAGGAATTTTTCTGTTTGTCTTGGGTTTTTCCCCTTCTGCCTTTGCCAGTAATTTGCTTGGAATTTCCAAGGAATTCTCAACACACTTCTGTTTTCAGACTGTAAAACATCAGAAAGAAAATTCTTATTTTTTTCAGAAGAATGTTGTGGTCTACAAACTAAAGGCAGAATTATTTTTAAAACAAGGAAGACATTTGCAGTGTAACCTTTAGATGCCAATCCATGTTCACTAGGTGAACGGAGCAGCTGTGGGATGAACTTGAGGACTTGTAGACTGATAGCCCTGGTAGTAGCTCCCTCTATCTTATTTTATTTTATTGAGAAACACATAATAATGAGACAGTTTCAAAACTGATTAATAGGACAGTTTCAATAATTAATACATTGTACATTGTTACTTCCTAGTGGTTATCCATAGTACAAGAAGCAGACAGGATATCCTGTCCAAACACTATTAGTACAAATCTTTCTACTCATTGAATTAAGTGAGAGTAGCTGTATATCTATCTTGACTATTTTGTATATAAAAATACAAAATGGTCCTTCCTTTGTATCACCTTTTTTTGTTTAGTCCTGTCAGAGATGGGCATTCCATTGGCATCTAAATACTATAGGTGTGTGAATTCAGCAAAACAATCCAACACAGTCCATCAGTCCACAATAGTAGTGGGTTATCCTCAGAAGTTGTTGACTTGAGCCTTTCATAGCTCAGCATATTAGTATGACTTTACTTTATATACCTCCATTTTTATACTTTTCTGCTGGATGGTTAAGACCAAGATAAAGCGAGACCTATATAACAAGAAATGTAACTGAGACATTATATTATTGTTAAATAATTTGCTAGCCTTTAAAAAAGTGTATTTGGTACAGGATCTCATTATGCAGCTTGTACTCACAGTGATCCTCCTGTCTCAGCCTCCCCAGTTCTTGGAATATAGGCGTACACCACCATGCCCATTTGTGGTGACTGGCTCAGTGCACCCCAGGGTGGGGCCAGTGCAGCATGTGGTGCTGGGGATTGAACCCCAGTCCCTGCACTTGCCTAAGCAGGTGCTTAGTCCCCTGAGCTATCTCACCAGCCCTTTGCTATCCTTGTTACTTTAGGTGAACACCATGATAGTCTAATGGACTTCAAAATTTAAAAAGCCACTTCTTTTCTATACAAAGCTCTATCATGGCAAGAGTATCAAAGGTCATAAGCATTCTCTTGGTATGAATCCTGAGAAAACATTTTTTTCTATGAAATAATTCATGCAGATGCAAGACATCTCTGGGATGCAATGCTAGGAAGCAGGCTTGACATACTCCCACGTCCCTGTACCCAAGGACACAGAGGCTGCACCCAGGGGCCCACCCCAAGGCCACTGCAAATGTCAGCAGATCGTACTCCATGATCCCTCAATATCTTCACACCCATCACTGCTTAGCAGGTAACCAACACTCTAGAAATCATTGTGAGCATACAGAAGAGTCCGCAAGTGGCTGCACCCATCATGTGCAGAGCTGCCTTTTCCAATGCTGGTTATATTGTTGGTTGCTCACCTTTGGTTAGCTTTGCTTAAGTGCCTATCCCACCTTCCTAACTAGGATTTCATTTTCTAGCTTTTAAGGGACCCTGACCTCACCTCAGTGTTTCCCTCCTTGGGAAGGGCCTCACACACACAACTCTCCCAGTGAGTGTATGCTTGAAATGGAAGGAAAGGAAGGAGTGTGTGTTTGACCTCTTCAGGTGCACCACAAGTTGGCTCAGCTTCACGGTCTTCATGACCCTTTGCCCATGCCCACCTGCCCAACTTGGGACCCATCACAACCCAGTGCCGTGGGCTGCCAAGGGCTGGATGCAGACTGCACCTGTGTCCCCAACTTGTCAGTGAGGCAAAAGATGCAGAAAAATGCCCTGGGTACCCACATCCAAAGAAGGAGTTAGTGTCCTTGTTTTTAGGGGTTCTTTTTGTACAGGGAATTGAACTCAGAGCCTTGCACTTGCCAGACAGGCACTGTTGCACTGAGCTATATCTCCAGCCTGGCAGTTAGTATTCTTGGGGCACAGCTTTGGCTATTGGGGATGGAGCTATTGCATGCATTCCTGTCTCCCTCCCTAGCTCTGGAGTGTATACTGGACATGATGCCCAGGTGTGGCAGCCAAGTGTTACCCCTTCATCTGCTCTCTACCTTCCTTTCCTGGCCCTGGTGCCATCTGTTTTCCCTAGAACTACATTCTCTTGTGAAGTGGAAACTCAGAAGTTCTGATTTCAGCTGCTGCTTTCTAAGGTACCTTGGTCACAATGACAGCATCCAAAACAATGATGACAGTGGTGCCCTTTGCTTTTGGTAGAGGAGCCAGTGGGGGTAATGCAGCTGAGGGGGCATGAAGCCAGCAGCCCATTCTTCTCCTTCTCACAACCACTGCTGCAAGCTCTCCTTCCCTTTTAGTCCGATCTAAGCTACAAGGCTTTTATCCTGACCTCTGCAAGTCCATCTCAGGGGCTTTTGTTTTCCCCTCTGATCATATGGCTCAGGTAACTGACAAATGGTTTGGGGGATCCATCTCATTTGAGCTGCCTGCCTCCTGGTCCTGGTGTCGCCACCACTGCAATTGGTACATCCAGCCTTGGCCACCTCTGTCCTTGGATGCCCAAGCCTGGACTTTCTTGCTGCTCTGTTTTGGGTTTGACCTGAGTGGAAAGTAGTTCCTTTTCCTTTGTTTTAGCTTGAACTTAGATGTCCCATAGCCTCATGTACTTGTAGGTGATGGTTTTGAGAGTTGGCTGGATCTAGAGTATGTGATAACTAACTTAGTCCAGTGATTGGTTAGCAGGGTTCTGGGTGTGGATAATGAGAAAGACCCACCTGGGTGTGGGTGGTACCAACCAATAGGCTTGTAGCTTAGATAGGATATAAAGGGAAGGAGGCTTGCAGCAGCAGCAGTCTGCCTGCCTGTCCGCCCTGCCATGGACTGTTTCTCCTCTACCAGATGCCTTTGTGGTGTTACCCACCTTGGAGCTTGCTGGCTAAGGATTGAAATCTCTGCAAACTGTGCTAAAATAAACTTCTTTTTCAACATAAGTATGATGACTCTTCTGTCCCACAATGAGAAAGGAACTGATACAACCCTGCAGTATGATTGTGAGATGCAATAATGGGAGACATTCTGCTGGCCAGATTTTGATACGTAAAGAAAGCCAGTGAGCATGAGAAAAGAGAAGGAACAGAGAGGGAGGGAAGGTGGGAGGGAGGGCAACACGCCAGCTGGTGCAAACCCACCTCCTCGCTCTATTCACGAAAGCCATAGTTCTGGTACTGTGCACTATTGCTTCTCACACTCACTATTTTCTGTGCTTCTAGAATTCATGTCTTGCTCAGGGCTGAAGTGATTCAATGACATGAATTCTGCTTTCAGTTTTTAGACACAGCTTCCCAGAATCTTATGATCCTGTCCTATCTGACGAAAGGATTTCTGAGAAATTTTCCTTTCCTGACGTCAACATAAGGAGAGACCCACTTGGCACCACTCTATGTGGTCCTGATCACGAAAGCAGGGCCTGGAATCTGAGCTGCTGTCTTGCTAGAGGAAGTCACCCAGTTATGAGTAAGTCTTTGCCAACTCTGGCTGCTTTAAACAAGGTAACAAAGACTGAGAGATCCATGAAAAAGAGATTTGTTTCTCACATTCCAGAAACTGGAGGTCTGAGATCAGGGTGCCAGCATGGTTTGGGTGTTGTGAGGGCCCTCTCTGTTGCAGACTGCTGACCTTCTGTTGTCTCCTCTTGTGACAGAAAGGTGAGGAGAGAGCCCTCTTCAGCGTATTTAGGACAGTATGGAACCCAGTCCCAAGGACCCCCAGGACCTCCACAACCGTGCTTAGCCATCACCTAAATACCCTGCCCCCTGGTAGTGGCAACTTGAACATTAGTAGTTTAGCATATGAATTTCAGGAGCACACAAACACTGAATTCACAGTGAGGAGAAAGCCAGTTCTGCAAGGATGTTGGACTGGTGGTAAGGATGTGCTTTGCTATTCCATGGTGCGGCTGAGCTAGAGATCCAACCCTGAGGTGACTTAACATTTGCACTGGCTGAGCACTGTGGCTGAACCAGCTTTTCTGCCATTGGAGACAAAACCCAATAAGCACAGCTTAAAGGTGGAGAGATTTAACTTGGCTCACAAACTTGAGGGACTCAGGCCATGGCTGGCTGGCTCCAGGGAGAAATGCCATGGTGGAATGATGCAGCGGAACAAAGTTGCTCAGGTCACGCTGCTCCTTAGTCCAGGTTTGGCTGGACAGCAGCAGAAGGGAAAGTGTTGGGAAGGGATGACGGCCCAGATAGAGACCCTACTCATGCACATGTGACCTACCCAGCCACTGCTCTGAGTGTGCCCCCTAATCCTTTGGGCAGTTCCCAAGCCAATCAGTGTGACGCTCCACCGTGCCAGTCACACAGTGTGTGGTTTTAATTAGTTTAATTAGCCTTCCTCGAGACTGCTTCTGTCCTAATCAATTGTGATGGAGACTCAAGAGTCTAGACTCTGTGTTTTGGTCCCCTTGGAAGGAGGAGTCCCTTTGGAATCTTTAACATCCCTTTGATTTTAATTTCTAAAATTTAAGTATTTGGTACAGTGTCTCCCTATGCAGCTCGCACAGCGTGTGGTGCTGGGGACTGATGTGCTTGCCAGATGGGCCCTTAGACTGCTGAGCTACCTCAGTGGTCTGGAGAAGTAATTTGGGGATTGAGAAAGTCTGAGAAGAGAAAGGTGAAAAGTCTCAGTAGAGAATGAAACCAAGAGAAAGATCCAGATAGGAGGAACCCTCTGATGGAGGGAAATTGACAGATTTTAAGACTATATTGAGATTTCCATTGTTTCCTGTCCTCCCCTCAGGTCAACATCCTTCTCAGTAACTCCAAAACTCCAGTAGTGGCTGACAAGATAGCTCAGTGGGTTAAAGTGCCTGACTAGGCAAGCATAGGGACTTTGATTCCAACCCTGGCACCACGTGTTGTACCAGCCCTGCCCCCAGGGCAGGCTGAGCCATCCGCAGAGTCCAGGCCTAGTTGTGTGTGCCTGTAATCTCAGCACCAGGGAGGCTGAAAACAAGATCACTATGAGTCCAAGCTGTGGAGTGAGACCTTTAACAACCAAGTACGTTAAAAAGAAAAACTCCAGTAGAGATTCTGACACAAAACAGCTTTGGATAGCAAAGAAGGTAGGGATGCTATATTTCCCAGGAGCCTCTTGGCCACAGAGCATGAGAAGACAGAGAGATGACTTTGAGAATGGGAATGAAAGTAGGAATGCAGGGGACATCAGTGCTCTCAGGAATTCTTGGGTATGTAAAAATTTCTTTATTGGTCAACTTTCATAGTATAGGAACAAATTTATGCACAATATATAAAGAAGGACAGGTTGATTTGGCTCACGGTTGACAAGTTTCATTCCATGATCAGCTGAAGCCAAAGCAGGCACATTACGGTGGAAGCCTGTGGTGAAGCAAAGCCACTCACTTCGTAGTGGTCAAGAAGCAGGGCACAGGAGCAGAGACGCCTGCAAGAGACGCACCTTCCAGAAGCACCCGCGGAAGAGGACAGCACACTTCCATAGCCCAGTTCCTTCTCCAGAAGCATCTCCATCCAATCATGTTGACAAGTGAGCTTACCTGTCGCACCCTCCTGTCTCAGTGTTTGTAGGAGGTGGTTCTAGTTCGTTGTGCACTGTTGTAGAAAAAGCATAAGCCACATCCTCCTCCAAGGAAGCAAATCTAAGTTTTACCCAGTCCACACGAGAGTCAGGTTTGCTCTCACTTTGCCTCGACTGCGGTGGTGGTGAGGGTGATGGTGGGAGTCATGGTTATCGTCCTGTGGTGGTCGTAGCAGTGGTGACAACTGTGACGTGACCCTGGGGCTGGCAGCGGTGGTGGTGGTAACGTGGTAGTCATGGCAACAGTAAGGTGGTGGCAGGGATGTTGGTGTGATGGCCATGGTATTGGTGGTGGCAGTGGGGCAGGGGTGGGATCACGACTGTCCGAGTTCCTTAAAGGAAGCTGGCTCATCTTACAGGGCTACCTGTAAGTAATGGCTATCATAGGAGCCAGAACTCTGGACATCAATATTTTGACATACTTAATAAGTTGATAGAAAGATTAAATCATCAGTAAAGGAAACAGAGCAACTAAAGTATTTTAATTCACTATATTGGCTAAATTAACTGGAAGTTTCTAAATGATGAGGACGTCTCACCTCTGACCCGATGGCCTGCTTTTCCGATCGCAGCTGCTTACCGCCCCCTCCCACTTCCTCTTACTCTCCCTTTCTTTTTCTTACTGAGTAATCAGGAGTCAGCTGATGTGGGCGCAGTTTGCCACTTCTCCCAGCTCCACGATCAGATCAGCGTGCGTTCTCGCCTGGCCGGTGAGCCTCGTGGGCTTTTAGCTGTAACGACCCCTTTCCAGGCAGTTTGTTCTCAAATGCTTCATTCTCCCCTGCGTGGGCCAAGATACGGCTATTACTGAGTTTATACAGGCTGAGAAGTAGCTATTATTTCAGTATGACAGTAAACAGTTGATTACTTCCTGAAGCACCACTTTAAATCAAGAATCCTCCTAATAAAATCTTTAAAAAATTCCTTTAAATTGTAGGATCGTGGCATTAAGCAGCCTCTCCTGGGCTGAGCTCTGAAATGGCCCCTTTCCTCTGAGCCGCAAGGGGCTGGAGACTGCGGACTCAGCACCCACCCAAGTGTGGGGGAAGCCCCGAGCTGCGCCTCTAGCTCGGGTGCTGGCTTAAGGGCCCGGGATGGCTGTCCCTCTGCCCCTGCTTCTTACCTATAGTCCAAGGTGCTGAAGTCACCCCTCTGCACACCACAGAGAGCACAAAGCTTTAGAGGGAGAGTGCTCACGGGAGTTCCTCACTCCCATTTAGATGATATTTGTCTGCATTTTAGCATTTAAACTTAAAAACTAAGCTGAACTCCTTCCGGTTGGCCAGTGAGGATGCTCAGGGCTCTGCGGTGTTGCTGTGCCGAGCATTTCCATCTGACAGCGACGTAATCAGGCTCTTTCTCCGCTTCTAGGCCTGATGCCTTACCACTGTGACTGCTGCATTGAGAAGCCGGTGCCCACCACAGCACCGACGGGCAGATTTCGCAGGGCGGGGCCGCGCCCTGCACCGCGGCGGGCGTGTGAGCTGGAATCTGACTGCGGTCAGCAGACAGCAGTGCATTTCGCCCTCGTGGAAGGGAGTTTTGCTGGTTTAGTCCTAGTTAGTCCTGAATCATTAATTCTGCCTCAGCCATTAATTTATAAAACCTCCCCAAGTACTTACACCCCCTTACAGAGCCTACTTGTGCTCCCCGGGGGAGCCCGGCGTTTGTCCCTCGTGCGTGCTGTCCCGAATGCCTGCATCCCTCGCGCTCACACATTCAAACCCCTTCCTCCTCCAGGAGAGGCGTGGGCCGGGCCGGGGGTGCTTAGCCCATCTGGCCTGGTCCTCGGGAATGGGGTCAGAGTTCTTCCAAGAGAGGCCCCAGACAACTCCCTTGTCTCTTCTCTCCTGTGAGGCACGGGGCGAAGCCACCATCTATGAACCAGGAAGCCAGTCCCCCAGATGCCAAATCTGCGCATGCCTTGACCCTGGGCCCTGGCCTAGACGCGAGAGATACATCTCCGCTGTTGAGAAGCCACCTGGCTTGTATTGTCTGGTTAAGCAGGCTGAGAGGACCGAGACAATGACAGTGCATGCGAATGTCATTTTTCCTTATCTATGTAAAATATGCTCCCCAGCTACTATGCTAATCTAAAATATTTAAAAACAAGAAATGAAATATTCATGACATAAAACGTACAGCCCTGAATGCAAAATATTTTGGCATATTTTAGGGAGTTTTAGCAAGGAGAATTTCTGGCTGAAAATCAAAATTTCCACGGACACCAAGAACATGCAACAGGGAGGCTTCACGCCCTCTGCCTGGAGGCTCATGTGATGTGAGGTCTGCAGTTTATTCACCAGAACTGGGTTAGGCACCTTGAGTGAATGAAACCGGACTCTGCCCTGAAGTCGCCAAGCCTTCCTCACTTGTGGGATGGAAACTCTGTCCTATGGCATTTGAGGAATTACAATTCTCATGATTTGAAGAGGCTATTCTGGCAGATTCCCCTTACTTTCAGAAGCGTAATTAGAACTTGAGTTTCTGACTGTTAACTTTGGCTGTGGTGTGAAGAACAGACTGGAGAGGACTAAGAGTGAGATTGCGAAGAGCAAGGTGAGGATGAGCTGTGTGACCTCTTGGCAGGCCTGAGGACGCCCGACAGCTGCAGCATGGCCTTCTGGGTGGGCAGAGCAAGTGGCATCTGAATCCACCGGTGGGGGGCTGAGGCCCCTCCCACAGGCGGGCATCAGCCATTTGGCTGAGGGTCTGAGTAGAAAACACAGGCCAGAGGAGGGCAAGTTTGGTCCCTTTGCAGGAGCTGCCTTCTTCTACCTGTGGACAGCGGGGCCCCTGCTTCTAGGGCCTTTAGACTCAGGCTGGAATTTGGAGCAGTGCTTGTCCTGCTCCTTGGGCCTTGGAGATTGTCTGGACCAGTTCGCCAGCTTTCTGCTCTTCAGCTGCTGGTGGCAGACTGTAAGACTTAGCAGACTCCTTACTTCCACGACCCAGTCCCTCCTGATGTTTCTCTCTCTCCCTTATATATGTACTTGCGGCAGATGAGGGATCTGTTGATCCATCTGCCTATCTCCTATTGCTTGTGTTTCTTGGGAGACCCTGAACCATAGGACAAAGACCCAGAGCCTGCAGCTATCCAGGCTTGTGTGGCCACAGTGCTGAGTGCTATGTTGCTGTGAGAGGGAAAGAAGGCTTGGGAAGGCACCTGTTCCCCGCAGGACCAAATGGGAGGGGACCAGAGTGGCCACTCCACCTCTGCCAGTGTCCCTGCTCCTGGATCTGGCAAGAGGTGGCAGTGAGCCAATCCCCAGGGTGACAGCCCAGTTCCAGGCGTCCACATGGCGAGTGGGCAGATGCTGCCCTTTCTCTGGGACGAGCCTGTGCCCATGGGCCCGGGACCCTGCCACACACTATCTCCTGGACAGAGGTACAGAGACAATGCTTCCCATTGATTTGCAGCTCTACTTCTGTGGGGCACTGTGGGCAGCTGATGTGCTCCCCACACCTCTTCAGGAACCACCCCATCTTTGCCTGCCATGATCGGGGTGGCTGTGTGTGCCTGGTTTCCCAGCAACTCAGAGCTCCGCCCTCTGTCCTTCTCAGTATGTGGCCTGGAACCCTGGGCACACATGCCAGCCCCAAGACTGGATGAGGTGGTGCATGCCTGTAATCCCAGCATTGGCGAGATTGAGGCAGGATGATCAGTACAAGTCTGAGCTGCATGGCGAGACCCTGTGCCAAACAAATAAAGGGTGGGAGGGGGCAAGAGAGAGAGAGAGAGAGAGAGAGAGGAGGGGAGGGAGGGAGGGGGCAAAAGAGAGAGAGAGAGAGAGAGAGAGAGAGGAGGAGGGAGGGAGGGAGGGAGGGACCGGAATAAGAGACCCAAGGAAGTGCTGGGAGGTGGACTTCTAAGGAGGCATCTTGGACAGGGTGGAAATGCTGCGAAGGGCATCACCCTGCCTACTGCAGTGGACTGCTGCCGAAAAGCAGGAAGTAGACCTCTGCGCTTCCTTGCACCACTTGTCCTTTGCACCCCCTGCTGGCAGTGTCTGTCAGAGGAGCGGCTGGCAAAGCCAAAGTGGGGTTGGCAGAGTCCTGTCCTGGAACAACAGAACTCTGGATGTGGGCCTGACTTGAGAGCCATGAACTCCTTAAGTGGCATATTTAGTAAATTTTGAAAATAAATCTCACACCAGAAATGAGAAAACAAAAAGAAAATCATAGCATTAAAAGATGTTCATTTGAGTAAATGTTTAAGTGTAACCACTTGCTTTTTACATTAAGTTATTGCTTTAGTACTGGAAGGGGGAAAAACAGAAGTACTACATTATTATTGGAAACTCTGCATTCAAGTAATGCAAATCTGTCTTCAAGTTCATTTAACAAAGTGACATTTAAATTACTAAGAAGAATGGAACTCTAGGTTATTTGCACTCTCCCGATACTCTGAGATGGAATTGTCCCCGGATCAGCAACTGATTAAGATGATTATACACCTCATACATGTAGGATGTGGTTTTCAACCGACCACAATCAAAATACAATTTGCTTCTGTTAGTATAATAATGTAGATGCTATAAAAGGCATCTTTTGGTGAGTGTTCTTAATTTACATTCCTCCTACCATTAGCAGTGTGTTTTCATGGCCTTGCTGAATCTCCTCCCCACCCTCAGGGCCATATTCTAGGCATGGAATCTCGTGTCCCCAGGAAGCTCAGCCTTTAGTCAGGGGTCCTCTGAGCAGGGTGATGGCCCAAGAGCAAGCATCCTGAAGTACAGGGCGGGGACCTGGCTGGCCCTGGAGCCTGGCCTTATAAAGTGTGGCTTGTGGGCTGGCGAGAAGCTCCGCAGGTGAAGTGCCTGCTTAGGCAAGTGCAGGCACTGGGCTTGAGTCCCAGCACCACGTGCTGTGCCAGCCCCACTCTGGGTTTGCTGAGCCAGCCACTGAGACTGGGTATGGTGGCGCATGCCTATAGCTCCAGTGCTGGGGAGGCTGAAAACAGGAGGATCTCTAGCCTGAGCTGCGTAGTGAGACCCTGTACCAAATACATTAATAAGAAAAAGCATGCCTTGTGCCATATTCCATCAGCCACGGGGCCACAGAACCCAGGGAGAGAGTGAGGGTGCAAGTCTTCATGGACTGGGAAAGTCCGGAAGAATCCAGAGGGGCATGTTGACAGTGTGTCCCAGGCTGATCTCTGAGCAGTTATTTGCATTTCTCACCTGTCCAAAATACACTCCACCTCCCTCCCCCGCATACCTTCCCACCCTTGAAGGCATCATACTGGCGTTTTCATTTTATTCTATTTATTTTGAGATGGGGTCCTGCTACACGATCCAGGTGAGCTTTAAACTGGAAATCCTGTTGCTTCATCCTCCGGAGCACTGTGATTATAGCCATGCACCTCCGTGCCTGGCTATTACAGAATTTTGATTCATTATTTATGTGCCTGCCAGCTCTCTGAGCTTCCTCAAGACAGACAGGACACCTGGCTTGTGCTGGCTTCTCTTCTGCCTCATATGCTCGGTACCCAGCACAGAATATGTCCCGGGAGGACTTGGCCCCCAAAGCCACAGTGCACACACGTAGTGTCAGTGGATTGGGCTTAGCGCGTGTCGAGATGGGATGATACCAGCTAGCAGTGAGGTGGAACCCGGGGCTCAGTGCCACATCCTCAGAACACACCCTTCCGCCTCCATTAAGATCAGTTGAAAGTTAAAAATCATTTCTTAAACGTTTGAAGGTCCAGTGAATCCGGCAAGTGCTGCTCTGGGCCTTGAGGGAGCACAGATTCGTGTGCCACGCAGTGACAGTCCCACTGGAATGGGCCGGCTGCAGATGTGACAGCGGTCCATGGCAGTATGTGGACCTGACGTTTTTCTATCACAAAGCTAGGCCCCAGCTGTCAGAACATCACAGTGTGTGGTTCACTGTGCAACAGTTGAATAAAAGCAGAGCACATTCAGTTGCTTGCCGTCCATGTCCTGGATGACAGCAGTGAAGGCAGCATGTCCACTCTACTGTGCTCTTTACTATTATTTTAGAGTGTACTCCTCCTACTTCATGTAAAAATAAGTTGGCTAGGGCTAGGGATTAGCTCAGAGGTAGATCGCTTATCAGATATGTACAAGGCCTTAGGTTCAATCCTCTGAAAAAAAGAAAGAAAGAAAGAAAGAAAGAAAGAAAGAAAGAAAGAAAGAAAGAAAGAAAGAAAGAAAGAAAAGGAAAAGAGAAATTGGCTGCAAATCCATGCACTGTTATCACGGAAGTGGCCTCAGATGTCTGTGATGACTGGGTCTCTCCATGGCATAGGTCCTCTTCGGCATGGTTGGCTCTTGTCCTGAGGGTGTGCACTATGGCCCAGGGACCAGCAAGCCACTGTCTAAGGGTGTGGAGCTGTGCTCTGTGAGGCTCACACTATGACAGGGGCCCCCAGGACACATTTCTCAGAAGCCTCTCTCACTAAGCAACACAGGACAGTACCTGCAGGAGTGGCCACTGCTCTCCCTGCTCATTCTCCAGCTTTATTTGTGGCTTCCTTTTCTTTTGAGCTGGAACAGAGAACAGAGCTGGCTGCAACCTTCCCGGGGTGCAGAGACTCACTGGGCTCCATACTCTTCTTCATCGAAAGCACTTTGTTCTAATGCGTTAGAAGCAGAAAGCACTTTGTTCTAATGCGTTAGAAGTAGGAACTGAGATAATGGCTCACTGCCCCCGTGGGCCTTGTCACTGGGAGACAGAGGATCCTGGGGGTGGAAGGAACAAGGGAAACCTGGATCTGGATTTCAGCATAGTGATAAACCATGAGCACCCCATGGCCAGTGGATTCTTTTTTAATTTTGTACCTTTTATAATTATTTTAAAGAATACAAAATAGTGACAAAGGAAAACAGCATTATACATGATACAAGATTTCACTAAACAAAGTAATAGGAATCTAACAATGGTTGCTGTATTACATGATGCTATGTGCAAATTAGTTTTTCAGATTACCAGTTATAAATGTATAAGATTTGTTTATAAAAAACAATAACTAAGGAATTATAAGAAATTCAACAAAGGAAAAAAATCAGAGTAAAAACAAAAATTGTAAGTATTAACTGCTCCTTTCTTTTTTATATTCATATAATTAGAATTCTCAAAGTACAAAGGAGTAGGCAATGAATATTTAAAGATTTAAAATTTTTGAATTTAGTTCAACTTATAATACCACATTTCTAAGAAAAGTGAACCTTTTGCACAAGAAATTTAAATAAAATTATACCAAGATACACAAAAATGAAATTCTCCAAAACTTATTATAAAGAAAAAAAAATGATTAAAGCATATGCATAAAAATATTAGCTATGGAGGAATAAAATTAAATAGCATCTTATTCCATATTAGAAAGAAAAAAACAAAAGAACCAAGTGTGTAAGAAACTAGACTAATTAAGGCCGGGCGTGGTGGCGCATGCCTGTAATCCCAGCACTCGGGAGGCTGAGGCAGGAGGATTGTTGTGAGTTCGAGACCAGCCTGAGCTACAAAGTGAGCTTAAGGCCAGCCTGAACTGCATAGTGAGACCCTGTCTCAAAAAGACAAAAAAAAAAAAAAAAAGAAACTAGACTAATTAAAGGACTGAAAGAAAAAAATCTATCCTCTTTGAATTTTATACTTAGCAAACATGCCTTTGAAAACTAAACGTAAAATATTTTCTAGTTTTACAAACTTGAAATTTTTAAATATTTTAATTTTTATTTATTTATTTATTTTATTGAAGAACAAATAGCAATGAAACAGTTTCAAATCGAATCAGTAGGACAGATTCAACAATTATTACACTGCACATTGTTTTCGTAGTGGCTTTTTATTGTACAAGGTGCATACATGATACTCTATCTACAAACACCATTAGAGCAGATGCCTCTAATCAATGGATTAAGAGAATGTAGCTGTATATCTATCTTTTTTTAAAAAGCTGAATTATAGTACAGTTTCGATAATTAATACTTTTTACATTATTTTCCTAGTGATTATCCATAGTACAAGAAGCAGACAAGATATCCTGTCTAAACACTATTAGTGCAAATCTTTCTTCTCATAGAATTATGCAGAAATACTGCATATTTATCCTAACTGTACTGTTTATACAAACACAGAATGGTTCTTCTTTTGTATCTTCCCTTTTTTGTTTAGTCCTGTCAGAGATGGGTATTCTATTGTCATTCAATTATTATAAGTGCTTGAATTCAGCAAAACAGTCCAACACAGTCCAGCAGTCCACAATAGTAGTGGGTTATCCAAAGAAGTTGTTGACTAGAGCCATTTACAGCTCAGTTTATTATTATGGTCTTATTGTATATACCTCTGTCAACTGTAAGCCAAATAAGCCTTTCCTCCTTTAATTTTGGGTGTCGGGTATTTTGCCTCAGCAATGAGAAAACTGACTAAGACAAATGCTGCACTTGTCAGCATGTCTACCATTGTAATTCTGACCCTTTCTACTGGTGAGAAATGATTTGTGTTGAAACTGTATCTCCAGGTATCAATAATAAGTAATTCAACTCCTAACAGTTCTTAGCAATGATGGGCCCTGGGGTGGTCGGTTTTCAGCATGGCCTCAAATTTACAAGTCCTGGTCTCCTCGATGTAGCATCACAGTCGGCAGCAGAGAAGCACCCATGCCCATGAGAGCTCCAGTGTGATGCTGTTCAGAGGAGAGAAGGGTTACTCTGACAGCTCTCACAGAGCAAAGAGTCCTAGGAGCCTCCCTTCATGAGTAGCTGAGGAGGGTCCTCCACCTCCCGGATCAGTCACCGCACGGTGGGCTCTGTCCTCCCTGTGAAGTGAAATCGCTCTCGGGGGCCAGCGACGATGTGTGACGCCTTCCCCACCCTGACCGGGGGAGCAGGTGTGATTATTATTTCATGTGCAGACAGCGAAGGCTCACCAGACAGCACCTTGTTCCTAAGAAACATGCTTCTGCCAGGAAGGACAGAAATAGAACGCAGTCATTTTGAAAGCCCCACATAAAATCAAATCTAGCTAATTAATGCTCATTAATGGCTGCTATACCACTAAGTGAGAGCTGATGAGAAATATTATAATGGGCATATCTTTCATATGTTATAATGGGCATATCTTTCATATATTATAATGGGCATATCTTTCTGACAATGTCCACATCCATGTTTCAAACCTAGCATTGCAAAAAAAGTTCAGCAGATATTATGAATTCCTGATGTGATACGACAGGAAGAACATAACACAAATTTGACTCTCATCAAGACTTTAAATCTAGGGCTGGGGAGATGACTTAGTAGAATAAGTGCTTCCCTGGCAAGCACAAGGGCCTGAGTTCAATCCCCAGTTCTGCAAAAAAAAAACAAAAAAAAAAAACAAAAAAAAAAAAACCTCCAAAAAAGACTCTAAATCTAACTACTGGTTTAGAGGAAATACAGGGACATGTCCAAAGGAATCACAAGAATGCAATAGTAATACAGAATGTAGGGAATTCGATGAAGAAAACAGTCTGATTTCTTCAATAGAATGAAGGAGAAAAAATGAAGCAGAGGAGTCAGTCCAGTGAGAGATGTAAGAGACAAAATGTGGTGAACACAAAACAAGTTTTAATAAAAGATGAGACCATGTAGAGGATGATGGTGATAGGTGGAATTCTGTCATACAAAGTAAGTTTTGTCCATTATGTTGTATTTACTAACAGGGTCTTTTAGGAAAGAGTTGAGTAATGTTTGTGGGTAGAATTGCGCACAGTGGGGTTTGCTCTCAATGCAATGCAGAAGAATGGTAACAAAGGAGTCCCAAGGCTTCTTCCCACATGGGCATGCTGACTGCTCCAAAGCCCAGGAGGAGAACTGAGGCGCCTGCTCAGCAGAAGCCCCTTTGAAACTCTCAGCTCCCATGCCTCCCATGGAGAAAGCACTTTCCAGGGGCCACCATGGGCACAGGCTCCGAGCCACCAGGATCTCAGTGGTGACCGTGGAACAGCAGTAGGGCTCGCATGGAAGAACTGGCAAAGCCACTTGATTAGGAGAGCACATCCATGCACAAGCCCAGAGAGCATGTAGCCCAAAACACCGCGAGGGGTGTCCAGAACCCCCAGCTAGGCTGACTGGTAAAGGGCTGGCCTTGGGGCCTCAGTACATGAACTGGGGAGGTGGCTGATGTTCTAAATGTCATGACCCAGTGGGAGATAACAAAATATGCAAAGAAACATTCTGCAATCCAGGAATAGAGAGTCCCCAGAAATTGAGTTTAAGAAATGGAAGGAATATGAATTACACAAAAAGAATTCAAAATAACCATCATGAAGATGTTCAATGAGGTGTCAAGGACCATGGATCAACAACTAGCCAGACTCAGAGCATGATGTATGAACACAACAAGAATAGCAAGAAAGAGAGAAGCCATGAAAAGGAACTAAGAAGACACCTTGGAGGTGGAGAATACAAAATTAAATTCAAAATTTTTCCATAGAAGGACAACAGCAAACTCAATCAAGTGGAAGAAAAACTGATCAAAGTAAAAGATAGGTCACTTGAAGTGATTGAATCAAAGACTGAAGTAAGAAGAGTTTGTAAAAGAAGAGATGAAGAGGAGGAGGAAGCAGAGAAGAAAATGGTAAAGAAAGCTGCTGCAGGACTTGCGGGCCTCCATCGACCGCACAAGTACATGTGTTATGAGAGTTCCAGAAGGAGAAGAGAGAAGTGAGAGAGATTTAAAGAAATGATCGATAAAAATTTTCCATATCAGAAGGGGAAAATGGGCATCCAAATTCAAGAAGCTCAAAGGAATCCAAACAGGATGACCCCTAAACAAGCCCCAGACATTCTATTCAAATGGCGAAGTAAGCCAAGGCTGAGGGAATCTTGCAGACAACAAGACTGAAGTGGTTTGTTATGCACAGGGGAGCTCCCATAAGATTATCAGCAGATTTCCCAGCAGGGAAGAATACTGTAGCTTGTGAAGTTCTCCACTAAATGTGAAAGAGAAATAGGACTTTGGCAAATCAATGGAAGAGCTGGGGCAGTTCATTACTGCTAAGTCTGCCTTGAACGTGATGCTGAAAGGAATCCTGGTGGAAGTGAAAGGGCATGAGGCAGCCATATGGGAATGGAGAAGCTCCTAGTAGAGGGAGATATGATAAAGAGCACTGTAATACTGCAGTGGTGTATAAGTCATTTTAGTTCTGTTATGTAAAAGGGACTAAAATGGTGTAAAACTATGTTCATAGATGAAAAATTATAATTTGGAGTTTAGTAACATAAAGATGTAAGACTGAGTTTTTGTTTGCTGTTGAAACTACCAGGTTTCAATAGATGTTTAAACTATAAGATGTTTTACATGATCCTCACGGTAACAGCAAAGAAAACACACATGGGCGATGCATATGAAGATGAAGAGATGATCAAAGCTTGTCTCTGTGGAAGACCAGCAAAACACAGAGCAGCAAGAGAAGGGAAAGGGCAAAATCGCTGTGACAGCAGAAAGCAAGTGGCCACGGGAGACAGTTGCTTCCAGTCGGTGACTTCTTTTAATGCAGATAAATTGATTGCTCCCATCGAAAGACAGAGTAGTTAAATGAATTTTTTCAGAAGAATCCAACTCTGTGCTATCTACAGAGGTTGATCTTAGATGGAAGGACACACACAGGCTGAAAATCAAAGCTGGAAAGAGGATGTCAGTCCTGTGCAAAGAGTAGCCCAAAAAGCAGGAGTGGCTAGACGTAGATAAAAAGATTTATGTTAAAAACTGTCACAAGAAGCAAAGGAGGACGCCTAAGGATGAAGGAGTCAACTTAGCAGAGGAAAAAGTAACTGAGTGGGAGAAAATATTTTCAAACTCCACATCCAGAAAGGGAGTGACTGCAAGAGCATAGCAAGGAAACTACCACCACTCAAAAACAAAGGCCTGGAGAATTCAACCTATGAAATGAGTCAGCTCATTTAAAGTGAGTGAATGGCCTGAGTAGACATTTTTCCTGAGAAAATGCACAAATGTCCGGAAGCATGAAAGGCGGCTGAAACCCACGAGGGAAGTGCTGGTGAAATTATAGAGATGCCACCTTGCTGCAAGGATACCCCCTGTCAGCAAGAGGAAAGAAGGAAGGAAAGACAGCAAGAAGGAAAGGTAGCCCAAAGGGAGGAAAGAAAGAAAATGAAAAGAAAAAGAAAGATAAATGTTGGTAAGTAGGTAGAAAAATCAGAATCTTCGCAAACTGTGAATCTAAACAAGTTGCATATTTGTTAGGGAGACAGAATGGGGAGTATCACAGAAAACAAAATAGGGCTGGAGAGATAGCTCAGTGGTCTCAGTGCCTGCCTGGCAAGGGCAAGGACTCAAGTTCGATCCCTGGTACCCCATACAGTGCTGGCCCCGGAACTGGGTGTGATGGTGCACACCTGTAATCCCAGTACTGGGGAGGCTGAGACAGAAGGATCATTATGAGTCTGACCTGCATAGTGAGATGTCATATCCAACTAAAAAATACTCAAAATAGATCCACCCAATGACCCAAATGTCTGCTTCTGGGGGGCACTTGGAGGAGCTGAAGACAGGGTCTTTGACAGGTGATTTGCATGCCCACATGAACCACAGCATTTCTCACAGTGGCCTAGAGGGAAGCCACCCATGTGTCTACTGACAAATAGAGAAAGAAGGTGAGTACATACTTGCAAAGAAGCACGACTCAGTCCCTGAAAAGATGAAAAAATGGCAGAAGCCACAAGATAAATGAGCTTTTGGGATACATCAAGGTAATCCTTGAGCTTGGCTCAGCACACTGAGGAAAATAAACCAGCTACAAAAGGTCCAGCCCATGTGACTCCACTCACACAACTCTCCTGAAGTACTACAGCACTCTTGGCCACAGAACACGGCAGAGTGGTGGTCACAGGAGGGAAGGCATAGGTGCCCAGTGGGAGCAGAGATGGGGTGGGGCACCAGGCTCTTCCAAGGACGCCTGTGGGTGACACAAGTTCACTGTGCCAGGGCAAGCATCAGTACAGTGACTTTTAGGGTACGTGGGATTTTCTCTGCCACAATGTAAACCGTCTGGTGGATGCTAGGGGTGGGTGATGCGTGAGTGGGGTACAGGTGTTGGGGTCACAGATAATCCATTCTGTTAGCTGACTGATGGGTATATGGGAACCCGCTGTTTCGCTGTTGCGGCTTTTTTTTTTTTTTTAGTAGGACAGATTCAATAATTAATACATTGCATATTATTTTTGTAGTGGTTTTTGTTGTACAAGGTGCATGCATGATATTCTAATGCATGCCTCTAATCAATGAATTCAGAGAATGTAGTTGTATATCACTTTTTTTTAAAAGCTGAATTATAGTACAGTTTCAATAATTAACACTTTTTACATTGTTATCTTCCTCATGGTTATCCATAGTACAAGAAACAGACAGGATATCCTGTCCAAACACTATTAGTGCAAATCTTTCTTCTTCATAGAATTATGCAAAAATACTGCATATTTATCCTCATTGTACTGTCTATATTAACACAGAATGATGCTTCCTTTGTATCCCCTTTTTTTATTTAGTCCTGTCAAAGATGGGTATTCTATTGTCATTGAATTATTATAGGTGCTTGAATTCAGCAAAACAATCCAACACAGTACAGCAGTCCACAATAGTAGAGGGTTATCCGAAGAAGTTGTTGACTAGAGAAATTTACAGCTCAGCTTATTATATGGCCTTATTTTATATACCTCGTTTGTATACTTTTCTGCTGGATGGTTAAGACTGAGATAAAGCAAGAACTGTATACCAAAAAATGTAACTTTTGTATCTGATGAGGTCAGTCAAGTCCCCTCAGGGTTATCCTGTAACCCGCTACCTCACGTTGTAGATGCTTTGTCAGTGTCAACCATGTGGATGAGTCACAGCCAATGCTTGACCAGCTTGCTCTGCGTGAAAGGCTGAGAAAAAGTTTTCTCTCCATGGGACTCTCCTTAGGCACACTAAAGATCATCAGTCACATTCCTCTGTGGCTCCATAATCTCCTTGATCAGAAAATTCAGGGCACTACTGAGTTCCATAATGTTACAGTACAGGTTCTCCAATGTTCTGAGTCTTCACTGACCTTGAAAGGCTACGGCCAAATGTTGGCTGACCTTGCAGCCCTTCCATTTCTCTAATGTTTGATCTGCAAACCTAGGTTGTTAACCATCCAGAAGAGAAGCTGAGGGCCGGGGAGGTGGCTCAGTGGGACAAGTGCTTCCCTGGTAAGCACAAGGGCCTGAGTTCAATCCCCGGTTCCGGAAAAAAAAAAAAAAACAGAAGAGAAGTTGATTATTACGCTGTAACATATGCAGTTCAGGTTACCCTAACTAAATTCTTTTTAGTTGTTGTTATACCTTTCTATTTGTATTTCTTCTTTTGATTTCTTATACAAGGGAGACTATATGATATTGCACATGTGTGTCTGGTTTACTTCACTTAAGAGTATATGTTCAAGTGGCATCCACTTAAATATAAATGGCTCAAGTTTGTCATTCTTTATAGCTGAGTAATACTCCATTGTATGAAAATAACACATCTTTTTCAACCATTCTTCATGTGATGGACATGTTGGTTGTTTCCAAGATTTGGCTATCACAAATTGTGCTGCTATGAACATATGTACACATATATCACTATGATATAATGCTTTCAGTTCCTCCGGGAAAATTCCCAGTAAGGGGATAGTTGGCTTGAATGGGATTTCAAGTCCTAGTTTTGCGAGGAGTCTCCACACTGATCTTTACAATGGTTGCACCAGTCTACATTCCCACCAACAGTGGAGGAGTGTTCCCTTTTCCTCACATCCTCTCCAACATTTGTTGTTGATTGATTTCTTTATGATAGCCATTCCTTCTGGAATGAGATGGTATCTCAGTGTTGTTTTACTTGTATTTCTCAAATGGCTAGTGATGTGGAGCATTTTTTCATTTATTTATTCACTTCTTTAATTTCATCTTCTGAGAAGTGTGTATTCATCTCAGATGCCCATTTCTGGATTGGGTCTTCAAATTTGGGGGCCCTAGTGTATCTTAGTTCTTTATAAATTCTACAGAGCAGACCTTTGAGTACTTATTAGTTAAGATTTTTTTCAAAATTTGTGGATTGTCTTTTCGCTGTGCTGATAATTTCTCTTGACATGCAAAAACTTCTCAAGAGTTGATCCCAGTGGTTAATTCTTTCAAGTGTTTCCTGTGTGAATACATGTTTCTTCATGAACTCTTTGTCTAGCCCTATGTCTTCAAGAGTTCCTCCTATTTTCTCTTCCAGGAGAATGAGTGTTTCTGTTTTAATGTTTAGATCTTTAATCCATTTTAACTTTAGCTTAGTGCATGGATATAGACCTGGGTCAAGTTCTAGTTTTTGGAATGTAGAAAGCCAGTTTGTCTAGCACCATTTGTTAAAGAGGCTATCTCTCTTCCACTAATAGTGTTTGGCCCCTTTGTCGAAGATCAGATGGCTGAGTGTGTTCATAGAGGCCTCTGCATCTTCTAATCTATTCCACTGATCCTCAGGTATATTTTGTTGCAAATACCATGTTGATTTTATCACAGTAGCTTTGTAGTATAATTTCAAGTCAGGAACTGTGATGCCTCCTGCCTTGTCATTTCTGGTTCCAAATAAATTTTAGGAAAGATTTCTCTAGGTCTAGGAGGTATGTTGGTGGCAGTTTGATAGGGATTGCATTAAATCTGTACAGCAATTTCGGGAGTATGGCCATCTTCACAATGTTGGTTCTTCCTATCCAGGAGCAGGAAACATCTTTCCATTTTCTGAAATCCTCTATGATCTCTTTTCTTAGGGTGTTGTAATTTTCTGTGAAAAGATCTTTGATTTCCTTGGTTAAGTGAATTCCAAGGCATGTCATTTTCCATGGTGCTGTTGTAAAAGGCATTATTTCTATAGTTTCCCTTTCAGCGTGTTTTTTATCTGTGTAGAGGAATGCTATTGACTTCTGAGTATTGACTTTGTATGCTGCTATGCTACTGAATTTGTGTATCAATTCCATAGTTTCTTGGTGGAGTTTTTTGGGTCTTCCAAGTAAAGTAGCATGTCATCTGCAAATAGTGATAATTTAATTTCTTCTTTACTGATTCTTATTCCTTTTATTTCTCCCTCATGTCTAATGGCTGTAACTAATGATTCCAAAACTATATTGAATAGAAAGGGTGATAGAGGACATCCTTGTCTTGTACCTGATTTAAGAGTAAAAGATTTCAGATTTTCCCTGTTTAGAATTATATTAGCCATTTCATTTTCATAGATGGCTTTTATCAGATTGAGGTAGAGGCCTTCTATTCCAATTTTCTGTAGGGCTTTGAATATGAATGAGTGTTGGACTTTGTCAAAAGCTTTTTCTGCATCAATTGAGATGATCATGTGGATTTCAGTCTATTTATATATTGTATTACATTTATAGATTTTTGAATATTGAACTATCCTTGCATCCCTGGGATGAATCCTACCTGGTCATGGTGTATGATCTTCTTGATGATTTGCTATAATTTTATTGATGATTTTGCATCTATGTTCATGAGGGAGATTGGCCTGTAGTTCTCTTTTTTAGTTGTGTCTCTTCTGGTTTTGAAGTTAGTGTAATAGTTGGCTCCAGAAATGATTTTGGGAGGACTGCTTCCTTTTCAATTTCATTGAAGAGTTTGAGGAGTGTAGGGATTACATCTTCTATCCATTTCTTATAGAATTGAGCTGTGAATCCATCAAGACTGGGACTTTTCTTTGTCAGCAAGCTTTTTATTATGTTTTGTTTCTTGTTGGGTGTTATTGGGTTATTGAGAGTTGTTCTATCTTCTTGATTCAGTTTTGGTAATTTTACCTTTTGAGAAATCTGTCCATTTCTTCTGTGTCTTCTATTCTGTAAGTGTAAAGATTCTCGAAGTAGCAATTGATAATCTTCTAAATTTCCACTAGGTCTGTGGTGATTTCACCCTTTTCATTCCTTATTGGTTGTATTTGAATTTTTTCTTTGCTCTTTTTGATGAGGTTAGCTAGGGGCTTATCGATTTTATTTAGTCTTTCAAAGAACCAGCTTTTTGATTTATTGATTCTTTGAACTGTTTTCTTCATATCAATTGAATTAATTTCTTCTCTAATCTTAATAATTACTTCCTGTCTTTGGGCTCTGGGTTTGTTTTGTTTTTCCTTTTCTAGATGTTGGAGGTGCAACATTAGGGTATTTATTTGTTTGCATTCTGTTTTCCTAATGTGTGAGTTCATAGCTATGATTTTTCCTCTGAGAACTGCTTTAATTGCATCCCATAAATTCTGACAAGTTGTGCTTGAATTTTCATTGAATTGTAGATATTGCTGAATTTCTTGTTTAATTTCATCTGTGACCCATTGATTACTGAGTAGGGTGTTGTTTAATTTCCATGTATTTAGCGGGGTTTTTCTCCCTGGTTCTCTCTGCTGAGGAGCCCAGGTCTGTTCCTTCTTCAGACTCCCAGTTCTGAGTGTGTCTGGAGCCACGCAGAGTCCAGGCAGGACAGGGAGCTCCGACCTTGTCCTCTCCTAAAATGGCCCAAGATTTCCCTTCCGACTCCTGGCCCAGCCTCCGCTCAAGCAGCAGGCAGGACTTGACCATCTGACCTGAGGGCCAGCTCACACTTGTGTTTGGGATTAGCCAGTGTAAGGGCTAGTGTAAAACTGTCTTCATAGTAGGCAGTGCAGAGCAGATATTTTCCAATTCATTTCCTCTCCCCAGAAGGTGCCATTTAACTCTTACAAAGGAAAAATAGTGTTTTTTTGGCCAGAAGTTCTATCACATGCCAATGTCCCAGATAGGCTGAGCTATGTGCTCACAGTAAGACCTGGTGATTTACCTATTTGCCAAAACCTATTTGAGAAAACCAGAATCAACACAGAAGTTTTTGTGTATAACATTTAAGAAACAAACTTCTAGAATAAATAAATGAATTTAGTAGCATAGCTGGATTCAAAGTCAACACTCAAAACATCAAGAGCATTCCTGTAGACAAGCAACAAGCTCATTGAGAAAAACTAGGGAAGCCACACCCTTCACAATGGCATCCTCAAAAATCAAATACTTAGGAATTAATCTGACAAAGGAAGTAAAATACCTCTACATTGAAAATCACAGTACTCTGAAAAAAGAGATTGAAGAGGATTTTTGAAAACAGAGCTATTCCTTGCTCCTGGATAGGAAAAACCAACTTAGTGAAAATAGCCAAAACTGTTGTACAGATTTACTTCAATCCCGATTAAAATATCATTAGCATGCCTCATGGACCTAGAGAAAACATTCCTAAAATTTGTCTGAAACCAGAAGAGATCTAGAATAACAAAAGCAATCCTGGGGAACAAAGGAAAAGCAGGAGGTATCACAACCCCATATTGAAATTGTAGTCCAAAGATACTGTGATAAATTCAGCATGGTAGTAGAGAACAAAAAAAAAAAAAAAAAAAAACAGCCACGTTATCTTTGCAAAGGGGTTAAACATGTTCACAGGAAGTAAGACAGCCTCTTTAATAAATGGTGCTGGAACAACTGGCTTTCCACATTTGAAAGACAAAAACTAGACCCATGTCTATCTCTATGCACTAAACTAAGGCTAAAATGGTTCAAAGATCCAAATATTAATACAGAAACACTAAATCTACTGGGAGAGAAAATAGGTAGAAACTTTGAAAACATATAAGCAGACAGAGAGTTTCTGAACAAAAACAAAAGCTAAATTGAATGGGAAGTATTTCAAAGAATCAACCACTGGGATCCCAGCTTATTAAAAAGTTTTGTATAGCTAAAAAAATAGAGTGAAAAGACCACCCATAGAGTAAGAAAAAATTTAGCCAACTGTCCCTTAGACGAAAGATTTCTAACTAAGACACAAAGAATTGCAAAAAGTCAGACCCCCTAAATTCAAAGACCCAATCCAAAAATGGGCATTTGAGAGGAATACATACTTCTCAGAAGAAGAAATGTGAATGGCAAATAAATACATGCAAAAAGGTTTAGTAGCATTAGTCATTCAATAAATGCAAATTAAAACATCACTGGGATTTCACTTCATCCCAGAAAGAATGGTTGTCATCAAGAATTCAACTAATAACAAATGCTGGAGGGGCTTCAGGGTAAAAGGAATCCTTCTCCACTCTTGGTGGGACAGTAGACTGGTGCAGCCACTGTGGAAATCTGTGTGGAGATATCTCAAAATACTAGGACTGGAGGTCCCATTTGAGCCAGCTATTCCCTGTCTGGATATCTTTCCAGAAGAATTAAAAACATTACACTACAGGATTATGCATACACTTATGTCTATAGCAGCACAGTTGGCTATAGACAAATCTTGGAAACAAACCAAATGCTGATGAACTGGGGAATGGATATAAATCATGTGGTATTTTCATACAATGGAGTATTACTCAGCTACAAAAAAGATAAATTCTAAGTTTTTACAGGTGAATGGATGCAACCGGAGTCCATACTTGTAAGTGTGAAACAAATCAGACTTGCATTGTTAAACATCCTGTTGTTTCCCTATTATAAGCAACTGAAAGAGTAAACAAAATCTTAAATGTATAATAGATATTGTGAAAGGGAAAGAAACTGCTTAAAAGGAAAGAATATCTGGGATGGAGTAAAGGAGAAAAGAAGAAAGGGAAAAGAAAAACTATACAGATGTACAAGCTAGCTAAGGTGCTCACACTACTAATTTCTATTAGTTCATTGAAAGAATGGTTTGTGCTTACATTGTTCAATCAGTTTTTCATACCTCTATCTTGTAATCGGACCAACTAATTTGAATATAACAATATGCAATATTTTTTTAATATGTAATATTTATTAACCATTGTTAAATTCCTATTTGTTTTAAAATTCTGTATCATGGCTTTTGTTGGTTTTCCTCTTTAAAATAAATTTAAAAATTAAGAAAACAAAAAACCAAGGTGCAAAACTCTTACCTCTCTCTTGCGGCAGTACTCCATCCACCTATGGCAGTGGCTACTTCAGTGCTCTGTGGCCACGGCCATGCACACACCCAGGACTTCCTCACAGGTGAAGTGCGTCAGGTGGAGAACAGCGTGACCTTCCCGAGTACTCAGGTCCTGTGGTGTCTTTCTGCTCCATGCGTCTGCGTGTACCGTGAGCCGCAGGCCAGTCCTCGCAGGTGACTCCTACGAACTTGCCGGATGGGGATACAGGATCCGCGGGGAAGCAAGGGGCCGAAGGTGATGGAGATGGCTGGAGTGCCCTCTTCCACTTCCTTTCCTTTCCCTGCGTGTTTACCCTGTGCACGGTCCTTCACTGAAGGTGGGGTTTGGAATGCCACATTATCTAGTCAATTCAAAGAGGAAACAACTCTTGGAATACTTTCCTCGAAGAGCTGGTGAGCGCTCCAGTAGTCATTGGGAATGTGCCTGGGATGACTCTGGGGCTTGGCCATGGGTTGAAGACCCACTCCAAAGGCTAGTGTTGACACACAAGCCCCAGGGGAAGCTCTAGAGGGATAGAGACTGGTGACTGGAGGAGGGGCTTCCTGGACGAGGCTGTCAGAGCAGGCTCCTAACCAGTTGAGGGTGGGCTTCTGATCTGGCGGAGCTGTGGCTGTACACAAAGAGGGCGAGAGACCTGAGCTAGGAGGTTCCACTGCGGCTGGGCTAGCGCACAGCAAGAGGGCCTGCAGCAGGTGTTGGTGCTGCACTCTGGGGCTTCCAGACCATGAGCCGTGCACCAAAGATGGCTTTTGGATAACAGCTACTCAGACTCTGGCACTGGGTGCTGGCAGCAAGCTCCATGGAGCTCTCCCTTCTGCCGGGTGGCTTGTACCCACAGCCTAATTCCACCTTATTTGTAGCTGCACACTGTGTGGCTTAAGCTTGGACTTGGTCCTGTGGATAGGAACAGAAGCACAAGAGACAGTGATCTTGCGACGGGGCTGCTGCAGGGCCCTGGTGCCATACTCAGAACTCCCCTTAAAAAGTTAAAGTGCACCCCGTTGGGCTTGCACCCTTCAGAGATTTAAAACGGAAAACTCTACATTTTCAATATGATGTTTACAAAATTTTCATGAGCATCGACAGGCATGACTCTTGCTTTTTACATCTTTGGGGAGGACAAAATATGACAATTATAAAAATGAAGCAGCTGGTTTTCTAAGGGCCATGTGTGCAAGCTTCCTAAGTGCTGGGCCACAGTGTAGCCTTCTAGTCCACTGGACACAGTGCTGTGTGGTTAGTAAGCTGTAGTTTAAGATTCTGCCTCTCAGACACGATGTCATGGTAGAATTAATTGATCAACAAAATGTGCTTTTCCCTAAATTATGATCTTAGAATGAGCGAAACACCCAATGCCATATACATCTCGATGCAATTAAGATCATAATATTCAAAGACTGCTAGGTATGAACATTAAGATATAATTTTAATACAATTGATCATAACATTTCTAACTTAAAAATCATAACAAACAATGAGATTACCAAGGAAAATTACTAAAGGGATTTTATATTATTGTGAAAGGAGCATGCAATAAGTAGACATGGAGGTGCACACCTGTCATCTCAGAACTCTGGGAGGCCAAAGCAGGAGAATCCTGAATGCAGCCCAGCCTGAGTAATTTGGCAACTCGGCAAGACCTTGTTTCAAGTAAGCCAACAAACAAATCACTAGGGCTACGGATAGGGACCAGAGCAAAGGCCTTGGGTGTAGCACCTTGTGTTGCAAGCAGAAGAGAAAGGAGGAGAAGGAAAGGGGAAAGGAGAACAGGAAAGGGAAGAGGTAGAGAAAGAAAAGGAAGGCGAAGAAGGAGAGAAGAAAATGAAGAGGACAATGGCCAGAGTCCTTGTGTGGTGAGACCTCCCCAGAAGAGTCCCCCTTTGAATGTCCTCCTGTGACCTTAGCGGTCTCCAAGGCGAGCTGCATGGCAGAGCCAGAATTGGGCAGGGGCCTGCAGATCTGCAGCTGCTCTGTGGAGCCGACCATCTGGCCTCCTCCATGTTCCAGGAGTGGCTGAGTACAAATCCATTCCAGAGTCTCCAGCTAGAATGCAGGGTGCAGGTGGGGCTCTGAGGCCCGGCTCGGCTGACTGTGTGGGAGGAAGTGCCTTTCCACCTCAGTGAGGCCAGAGGGCAGGCAAGGCCACAGGCTTGCGAGATGGAACCAAGAGCGACATTCTCCAGTGGCTAACGATAATCATCTAGCGACATGAGTATGCCATCTCCTTCAAATGAATGAAGTGACAGCAGGGGCGCTGGGCCATCAGAGTGAAGTCTGGCGTTGAAGCGAAGGGGTTTATGAAATAAAGGGGTCTGCTGAACCTTGCACCTGCTAGCCAGAAAAGGGCAGGTAATGGGTCAAGTGCCCACAACAGCCAGCAGCTGGACCAGGCAACAGAGGGGGAAATGTCCACTGGACTTGGATCTAGGAGGTCGTTTGGTTTCAGAGGCACTAAGGCCTGAATCTGGGACCTTCCCATAGAGCTCCAGCTCCAGCCTTTTGGCCTTTTTGTCCTGAGTCACTAATTTGTCCAGCCTGTGCTGGAACTTGCTAACCTGTTGCCAGAGTGGTTAGACTTTGTGTAGGAAAAATTGGGAAAGGAGAGTACAAGCTGATTGTGCAGAGCCCACCTCAGCTAGAGCTAAGAGGGTGTCCTAGCAAGGAGCAGGACAAGTTGGGGCTGGTGGTCAGCTCCAGACAAGAGGTGCCTGATGCTCCTGGGCTGGCTGGCACTCTGAGCACCACCGAGAGGGGGCTCGGGTGGCTGGGGTCAGATCTGAAACACTTCTTTGTTATTTTTGGGCCAGAGCTGTTAATTGATTAATCTCCTCATCTCATCTTCCTTCTGACTCTCAGGTCCTTGTAATTAAATTCAGATAATCTTAGGATGATCAGTGGTGTAGCTGACAATACCATACTGATTGTAATGCCATGGTTTGGATAATTGTATCATGGCTACATATAATATTAGCATTAGTGGAAAGAACATAGGAACACTTTCACTACTTCTTGGTAAATGGAAAACTACTTTAAAATAAAAAGGTAGAATTAGGACCAGGGTATAGCTCAGTGGCATAGCTTCTGCCTGGCAAATGTGAGGTCCTGAGTTCAATTTCTGGTACCAAAAATGAATAAATAAAAGGTAGAATGATAGATAGATGATAGGCAGATAGATCATAGATAGATAATAGATAGATAGATAGATGATAGACAGATGTGGGACAGGGCTGGGGTGATTCTCTATACAGGGAGTGTTTGAAGAGCTGGATGAGATATTTCTGTACAATGGGGAGGCATTTGGCACCTGGCTGGAAAACTGGAAGCCAGGAGGGCCTGGAAATGCCCCTTTCGCCATCTGCACCAGCCTGGTCTCCACCGCGCCCGTTTCTGTCTGGTGCTGCAGCAGCAGAAGCTGCTCCCCTCCCTGTTGCACCCTTCGAATCTGCCTTCGCTACATTTCACACTTGGGTTAACTCAATCATGCAAATGATGCCAGGCCTAAAAGAAATCAGGCTGTGGGCAAATAAGCGATGCTAATGAAAGTTGAAACTAGGCACACAGCAGGGTGACAGTCGGGGACATTGCTGCGGCCCAGTCTTCCGGCTCCCATGCTCTGACTCGGGGAAGAGTGGGATAAGCAGGTATGGGTTACAGCGAATAGGTGCCCAGAGCTGGAAGCCCTCTTCATGTAGGGCGATAACTATGACGAGGCTTCCAGTGAAGCTGTCCTTGAAATACTTTCATTTGTCCCTCCTAAACAAAGGCTTTCCAAGTGGTTCTTCACAGGTTGCTAATGTCCCTTCCTGCATAAAGGCCACCATGTCCGGGGCCGGGGCTCGGCTCTGCAGCCCCTGGGGATGCCCTTTGCTTCACACTCCTTCCTGGAACCCCAGACTTCAAGCCGCCCCCAAGGCGCAGTTCAGACAAACCCTCGGAGCTCAGGAGGTGCTTCTTGTTGCCCTCCTGAGCAGGATCGCTTGTGCTCCAGTTGCCCTGTTCTGCTGGCACTGGGACAGTGCTGCTATTAGTCTGTTTTGTGTTCTGGTAACAGAAGGCGGGATGCGGTGTGCTCTGTAAAGAGACAAGGTTTACGTGCTTCAGTCTCAGAGCTGATGCCAGGCACCTGTTGGGACACTGGTGAGGGTCCTCTGGCTGTGTCCTGACACAGATGGCAGAGCAATGGAAAAGGAACTGGCCACTCAAAAAAGGCCCATGCATGGGGCGACCTGGCCCTGTAGCAATCTGTTCTGCTCCCCAAGACCAGCCTCAGCCCTTTCCAGCTCAGTCCCTCCAAAAGAAGAGTGTCCCATGCCCACCCCTCTCCCTGTGGGCTCTGGCATGCAGTGACCTATCTCCTGCACAGGGGCATGTGGGGGTGCACTCAGGCCTTCTCACACTGCAGTAGCCACGTGGCACAGGGTCCCCAGCTTCCTCACGCATACAAAGTTCCTGCCACTGGCTCCCTGATGGAGAAGTCCAGGCCCGCGGCTGCATGCCCACTGCCCCCCACCTGAGCATGCCACACGGATGAACATAAGTGAGCAAGCGATGCCCTCCATGAAGAGGAGGGGTGCTGCAGCCACGCGGTGTTGAGAGCAGCTTCCTCGGGGTGCCCCTTGGGGCAGGTCCCGGGGTGTATGATTTCCGTGTGTTTCTCAGGCAACTTTTCAGTATTCTCTGGGGTCCGAGCACCCGCATGCACCTCCGCCGCTCTAGGGCAGAGGGCTCTGGGGTGCTCAGAGCTGTGCCCCGAAGAAGCAGCAGGACCCCTTTCTCCTGGTCACAGTCCTCCTGCCCCTGAAGTCTTGTTCAAGTGGGATGGAGTGGAGGAGGAGGATCCAGCTCTCCCTGAAGCTGCCGGCAGCTATTTTCCACTCAGCCTTTGAGCACAGACCCAGCCGAGGGGCGACCTCGCTGCAGGAGGCTTGCTGGTGCTAGGAGCGCCCACTCCTGACAGATACAGCGCGGCTTAATGAGCCGTGACCAGAAGTTTGATTTTTCTGTCAAGTGCTCCCATCCGTTTTTAATAAACAGAAGAACAACATAAACTCCATGGCTTTCCCGGCACCGCTGAAGCTGGCTGGTTGTTCCTTCTGGTGGCTCTGGTGGTGCGTGCAAGCCTGGCTTACAATGTGTCTGTGTGACAAATGTTTTTCCGAGTCCTTAGGTGCAGGACTCTGGGGATGGGCTTCCACCCCGGCTCCATTTCTTTGCCTCTATTCCACACGGGCTCAGGGCTTTGCCAAGGGAATCCAGCAAGTGTGGTGTCACATTTACAGCTAAGTGGCTTCCTTGGAGGGTCGCCAGGGCACTCTCTATGGTATAAAACCACCAGGGTACCCACAGCTCACCCGTGAAGCATGCTGGGTGCTGCTTGCTCTGCTCCTGCGAGAAGTGGATCTGGGCCAAGGTGGGAGGAGGATGCACAGAAACCGATGGCAGCGCCAGGTAGGACAGCGGGTGGCCGGCCAGAGTCCTCCTCAGCCGCTAAGCTTGACAAAGCCCCGGGTGCTGGCCACACTGCCTCTCGCCAGCCACGACCAGGCAAGACATGCTGCTCCTGAAGAGACGTCCACGCTGCGGGAAGAGCCAGCGCTGGGAATGTATTTCTTTTCTCTTTGTGTATTTTTTTCTCCATTGTGGTTTGGTAAAACAACCTGGGATCTACATGGGACATGGCTTTCTTTATTCTCAGAGCAGGTTGCTGGGACTGACTGGCTGTCCTAAGCCATACTGGCCACAGGATGTCCCCAGTGTTCCACAGAGATTCCACGGGAGGGACATTTACCTGGTAAAGCAAAAGTTCTTTCTTAAAGAAGAAAGGTCAGAGAGCCTCAGTGGGGCGGCATCCACAGTTTCAAACAAAGCCTGCTTTGCCGCGGCAGCCAGGGTGCCCTCACGTAAAATCCCAGCCGATCTGAGCAGAGCTGTCCTTGAGGAGTGGGGTGAGGGCCACCTCCAAGTAGAGCCACTAAACTTAACAGCCCAGAGCTGCTATTTAATTGCCCCTGAAGAGAAGTCACCCTGAGGTGGAGTTAATAACCAGTACCGGGTCTCTTTTTTTTCACTTTAATTTTCTTTGAAAGCTCTGTGCTTGAGCAACCTGGTAACCAAGATCTAATGAAAGTTCATGCTGTTCAAACGCACACTGTGGACGGGCATGTTTAGCAAACCTCAGAATGAGTCTAAAAGAGCTCATTGGAGAAGCAGCTGAAAGGAGTGGGGATTACGTATAAATTTACTGAATTAAGAAATTTTAAAATAGAAACTGGCTGGGCGTGACCCATCCTCTGCCTTGAAGCTGCGGAATGACACAGCAGAAGATAGCAGAAGGGTCATCCCAGGCAGGGAGGAAAGCTAATCCCGAGGCCATGCGCAGACTCCCCACAGCCAGCAGGTCACACATTTCAAGCCTGGACCTGAGCAGCCTAGGACTGAGGCTGGTTACCGGCTTCCTCCTGGCTGGGGTCCGAGCAGAGTTTTGTTGACAAAGTTACGAGAGCTTCTTGAGTTAGGCACACAAATGCTTCTCCAGATGGAGCCTCTTTCCCTCTTTCATGTACACACCTGTGTGTACAGACCCTGCTTCAGGTATTTGAAAAGACTCACACACAACACTTTTCCTGATAAGGACACTGCTCTGAGTTTGTGTCCTCCCCAAGTCCATCTGTCAAGTTTCCAACCCGTGGTGTCTCAGGATGTGGCTGCAATTGGAAACAGGAGCTTGGCGGAGATAGCTGAGGATAAGCAAGAGGTCACTGCAGGAGGCCCTCAAGCCTGTGACCTTGTGGCCAGTGTCCTTATCAAGAGATCAGGATGCAGACCTGTGCAGTGGAAAGGCCATGCAGAGTTGCCGGGAGCAGATGCTGCTCGCAGCTGGAGGGAGGCCTCCTGGGAACCTGTCCTTGACCTTGGACTGCCGCCTCCAGAATGCCCAGGAGACAAACTGCGGGCCTCTGTCGCGGCAGCTCAGGCTGGAGACGCTGAGCGTCAGGACTCCAGAGGGGAGCTTCTGGATCCACAGCACGCTTCTGGGCCTTACAGCTGACATCCACCCCATGGAGATGTGGTGGTTTTACAGAAATGCAGCTCTTAGTATAGGGAAAAGGGAGACACAAGGCCTGGGCCCCACTCAGGGCACTATGCAAGCTTGCCTTAGGTAACACTAAGGAAAGTCATGGCTGCAGGAGGCCCCCACCGTGGCTGCCATACCTTGCGGGAACTCTGAGCCGACAGCGCCCTGCTCTCTACAGACTCCAGGCCGCATGCGCATAGCTCCTCTAGGGGACAATGAGACCACGCCTGTTACGGTTCGTGTCTAGGCCAGGCAGACTTCTAGACTGTGTGGATTACTCGTGATCCGCTGGGATTATGGGTGTGAGCGCTACTCCCAGCCTAGGACGGAGCCGAAGGTGATGAGGGAGACAGATTCGCTCTCTGTTGCCACTGCTCTCCCGTTTGCTCTTGCTGCTTTGCTGTTTTCTGCTGCCACGAACTACTGCCCTCTGGCATGGGACGGGCTGCCTTGGAGCCAGCTGAGCGGGGACTACAGCTTCCACAGACTGGGAGCTAACTACACCTTCCCTTCCCTAATTTTGGGTGTCAGGCATTTTGTCCCAGCAATGAGGGAAAAGTGACCAAGATGACCTCCTTCTCACAACGAGGAAGCTGAGCTGTAGAGGCCAGGAAACTTGCTGGGGTTCAGGTTCCTCATGGACCCAAACCATTATCCATTCTGCAACACTCACACATGCCCACCCCCTCCATGCACTCACAAGGAGGGACATTAGCGTGCAACTGAAACTCGAAATTAAAAACATAAAAACACCACCTAGAATCTCACCGACTCAAAAAGAGAGGACATACTGACTTGGTTTTAAAATTTCATGATAACTAGAAACGGGTTTCCAGCTTGAGTTTGGCAGTTTGGAGGGGTCAGCTGCAAGGATGAAAGTCTTCAATTTAGAGCCAGTCCTTGCTTTTGCAAGACTGCATGGCAGCCTGAAGTGGGGATGGTGATCAGGCAGAAGGGAAGTGGGATTTAACCTTTTGTGGCTTGTGTAAAATATAAAGGAAATCTGTACGCTTTTGACCATCATAGAATATTTTTAAAATCTCCTTTTAAGGATTAGGAAAAATACCCAGGTCATCATATCTTTGGCTCAGCCATTTAATTTCCATGGCTGTCTTTCTTGAGACAGCCGACTATGAACGCAGAGGCCTAGCTCAATGCCACATCTTCTTTATGATAATACGAGGAGAGCAAATACAATTCGCTGTTTACTTTGGCCACCTGGGCCCTCATTTCCCTTCATCAACCAGCGCCCGGCTGGCAGGAGCCACCTCTGGCAAGGCACTGGGACACATGGATGTCCTGCTGCCCAGGGCGCCTGGTGGTTTGATCCTGCTGTGTCCTCGGCCGGGCACATCCTGGAAGTGAACTTCGTCCTCTCTGCATGGCTGTGTGATGGAGATTCTGCGAGCTGCCATGGCTTCTGCCTGCTTTCGGTGTGCACAGTGTGCTCCTTTCCGGTCAGGATTCCGCAGTGCAGGGAAGGTGAATGGCTGAGAACAGTCGCAGATGTGACCCAGAGCCCATGCAGAGGTCTGGCTCCTGTGTCTGTCTGTCTTCATGCATGCTTGCAACCCAGGAGAGTTACGTTCGTCTGGGAACTTGTGCCTGAATGTGACAGTCCTAAATCATTTCAGTGGCATCCCTTTCGTTCCCCATCTCCAAAGCATCTGCCCCTGTTTCCTGCCATCTCTCCTCATTTCTTGCCTTTATGAGGCTCCTCATCTGGCAGTTGTTGTGTGACTTCCACCCCTGAAGACTGAAGCTCAGGAGCTGGCCTGGGTCTCCGTGCTGTCCCTCATGCACAGGGCAGTAAGCCTTACCCTCTCTTCCTGTATCTCAGGACTTCTTTCCCGTTCAACCTGGGGCTGATGGCACAGCAGGGCATTCTTGGGCCCCTGCACTGATGGCAGAACAGTGGTCCTGGGGTGGCAGATAAGGCCAGCAAGGGCAGAGATGGGTGCCCATCTCTGATACTTTTCCACACAAGGCAGAGCCAGGCTGGTCTCTCTGGTTCTGGAGACAAGAGTCCATCTCCCTGTAGGTCTCCACTGGCCATGGGACCCGACCTGCTTCCGGAGGGGATGGCTTCTGGCCACAGTGCGGCCCCCAGGCGGGGCCATGGCCACGAATAACCTTGCTTTGTGTGCGTTTGTTTTATTTAGACTCCACCCTGGCTCCTTCCACCTCCCACCCCCACCCCCTGTGTGCCGGCCCCATGTGGCGATGTTTCTTGAAATGTTAGATTCTCTCTTCCTCTGTGCCCCTCCAGTTCTGGAAGCATTTTGTTTCTGTATGGCTTTGTGGGGCGGGTGCTGAGCCCAGGTCCTTGGGGTTCAGAGCTGAATTAATTATTAAACAGGAAGGGAGCAGAACTTTAGCAGGCGCCAGGACGCTACACTGACACTGCCGCCTGGCACGGTGCCTCCCACCCTGTGCTGCAGTTTGCAGGAGGCAGCTGGAGGGTTTTCTTCTAGTTTTAATCAAGCCTTTCTTTGGGCTTTCAGGCAGCCAAGAGTTGGCAGCGTTGGCTGGGGAGCCAGTCTTCATCACCTCTGGACCATTCGGGCTGAAAAAATAAAAAGTTTGAAGAATCAGAACTACTCCTCCAGTTCATAAGTGGGGCTGGGACTCCCTGTCTCTAGTACCCGCCTTCCCGAGGCTTTCTGGGCCTCTGCTGTTCCAAGAGACCCCTACAGACTGGTTCCAGTGTGAGGAAAACGGGCCTTTCCCAAGAAACCGTCCGTGTTGATGCTGCCTCTTGGTGACCGAGAGCAGGTCAGTGTGTTCACTTAGGGGCTGCCTTGACAAAGTCAGCACCTGTGCTGGCAAACATCAGAATGAAAAAATGACGCAGTTTCTTGAGTTTTCAGAGACTTGCAGCCCCTGGAGTCGGTGCCTGGTGTGGACGGGCCTTCCTGAGAGCTGTGTCTGAATGGGAGTATCGTCTAGAAAACTCAAGCTCCCCAACTGGGCCTGGAGGTGCACACACGCCGCTCCAGCACCAGGGAACTGCAGCAGGAGGACTGCTGGGAGTGGGAGGCCAGCTGGGCTATACCAAGATCGTATCGCAAAGCAACAGAACACAACAAAACATAACGCATCACAACAAAAGCCCAAGCTCTTATTAGAGCTCTGGATACCAGGGCTGCCCTGGCAGAGATCCTTTCTGGAAGCTGCCCCAGCCCTCTGCCACTTGCTGTGACCTGGCTTTGGACCCTGGCAGTCATTCCCAGTCTCGGCCGGCCGCTCCCTCAGGAAGCTGGCAGGAAGTGCTCTGCTCCATTACACCTGGTGCACTGGGCGGCCTGCAGCCTGGCTGGTGGGGAGACGTGCTGGGTGCCCTGCATGCTCTGGCAATGGCCTGACATAGGCCCAGAGGGACGGGAGCAGAGGTCTGCTTAAAGATTTAGATCCCTACTGGGGAGGGCGCATGCCCAGGGGT